>RCWM02000626.1:0-227500 GCA_003667255.2 Euschistus heros | reverse complement strand
ATTTCTTTTAATAATCTAATCCGTCAACACTAACTATTATTTATCTGTCAAATGCAAATATACTCTTAGAGCTCTTCTCTTTCATACAGTATTTTTAAAAACTTCAGAATAATGAAATAAAAATTTTCAGACGAATTTCACAAAAGTTATCAAAAATCTTAAATAAAGTACAAATTTTTCTTTTTATTGCTATTGTTTTAGTATTCTTCCTGTATTAAAAAAGCAATTTTTTTTCTTATTTCTCAAGCATTTTTATTTGTATATAATGAAATTTTTAATTGCCTAAAATATGACTAAATATTTAATTAAATATCAAGGAGATGGTTTAATTTGTTGTTCATAAAGAAAATTATTTGTAGTTCTCTAGATTTAATGTTCATTCTTCTTAATTCATATTTATTATAATATATTGTGCTTTGTTTTTGCTCATCACAAAAATGGAGGCAGGAGGTTGGATGTTAAAAAAAAAAAAAACAATAATAATTTTTTTTACCTATTTTAAATTAATATTGAATATCATAGTGATTTGTTATTCAAATTAGGCAGTTAAAGATATCCTGTTATTTTAATAATACAAGTACTGAGTTATTTAACTTTTAAAACGAGTATTTTTGTTATCATCCATATATTTATATTGTCTAAAAAGCTAATTTGTGTACCTCTTATATGTCTTATTCTACCACAGTGCCTCATAAATAAATTTTAACTAAAAAAACGCAATTTCTCATCCATTCAGAAGTAATAAAATAATTAATATGAGTGAGAATTTTAGATTTAAGGGAATATCAGAATAATTTTTTTTTTTTTTTTTTTTTTTGTGTGTGTTGTATTTATTCATTTACATATTCCTATATTTGTTTAACTGATTAGTTGTGCGAATCAAGTTTAAAAATTAATAATTCTGAAATTTTTATTTTTTTTTTTAATTTATTTATTATTCATTTTTTTAAAGCTTATTTAGTGTACTAATATTTTAATTATTTTCTTAAATTAATATATTGTATAAGATATTTACCCTTTTATCGGTATTGAACTTTTTTATCCTATTAAACTAAACGGTCGGATTCATATTTCCTATTTTAAAGTATTTTTTTTTTATTTTAGAGCATTTAAGAATTGCCTACAGTTTTAATTTAAATATGTGATGAACAATAAGAAACTGATGTTAAAAATTTCTTTTTCTTTAAACTAGAAAGGAAATTTTAATTCTATTTTAAGAAAAAAAAAGTTTATGAATATTTAATTCTTTAAGTTTTATTTATTATTGCTTTGCCAAACAGAACTCTTAATCTAGCAAAAAGTGATTTTGTCTAATTATGATGATGTTTGAGCTGATCTATGGAATGAATCTCATCTTTCCCGTTTCAGCTAAAACAGATTTATAACTTTATATAAGCCTGTCCTTCCTCTCCTAAGATTAGATTAGGACACATTTCATTTAATAACTTAATTATTGATGTGTATGTTTTTATTGTTTCTATGTTCTATTAGTTATGTTACCATGTAGTTTCATTATACTTGTCAAGTCTAGTCTTATTTAAATTATTGTTTTTAATCCTAATTATGTATCAGCTTTTTGTGAAACGTTGCCAATGCTGTTTTTCTTTTGGTTTTTGAAATAAAAAAAAATAAAAAAAACTTAATTTTGTGAATATTTACTGCACCCTTAATGCTATTTCTAAAATCATATATGTTATTACATGATGTTGGTTGCTTACTAATTTATATATATATATATATATATATATATATATATATATATATATATATATATATATATATCAATTTTTTTAATGCTTTTAATTTTTATATTTTTCAATTTGGATTAATTTATTTTTTGATATATAAGATAATATGTAATAGAAATAGTTGTGTGAAAATATGTTCTAATAATTAGCCCTTTGCAGATTCTAAGTTATTTGGTATGGAGACACTTCACTACTGTCGCTGTGGCCGAGGTTATCGCTATTCTCACAATTTGGAAAGGCATAAACGCCATGAATGTGGAAAGGAAGCCGAACATGTCTGTTTACACTGCCCTTATCGCTCAAAACATAAACACAACTTGCAACGGCACATGATACTTCGGCATCCAGCGATAGTAGATCTACCAGGCATACCATTCTTTCAAGCCTGGAACACCTTGAAATAAAACGATATGTTGTACTTTTTATTTTTATTTTTTAAATGGTATTGCTTAATTGTGTATGTAAATAAAACAGATGTTCCTCATGTTTTCTTATTGATTTGATTTTATTTCATCGGTGATGTGGTTAATTATCATTTTTTTCTTTTTTAATTTTATGTTAAAATAAAAATAATTTAACATTATTGAGTTTTTGTCATTATATTCCCGTGGTGCAAGGGTGCATGGCATGGCTTGGGTGACGGTCATGCAACTATGTGTAGTTAACTTATGAATGAGTGTTTTCCAGGGGAGGAGAAGAGGCGCTACAGACGAAGCTATGGTGTCTTTCCATGTCCCAACTGTGGTAGGACGTATCTTCGCAAGGACTCACTTCAACGACATACCCTTTGGGAATGTGGCAAGGATCCACAGTTCCAGTGTCCTTTCTGCCCTCAAAAATGCAAACGAAAATCCCACCATATTAGGCACATGCAACGTCAGCACAAAGACATGCTTGACCTTATGAATAACTACGTCAAGAAAGAGGTGACTGCCGAATGACAT
The DNA here is from genome assembly GCA_003667255.2 of Euschistus heros. Taxonomy (NCBI): domain Eukaryota; kingdom Metazoa; phylum Arthropoda; class Insecta; order Hemiptera; family Pentatomidae; genus Euschistus; species Euschistus heros. Next base: position 224,808 of record RCWM02000626.1, on the reverse strand, counting down.
TCCATGTTACCTTAAAACAGTTATCTAACTATATGTGATATATTAATTGCTTGAAAACAATGTATTGCTCATCGTGGAAATCAGTGCCTTCCTTAAATGTAATCAAATGTACTTTAACCTCTAGTTATATGTAATAATATTTTCATTGTTATTTTTTGTATAATTTTAACATCACAAAAAGTATATCATATTACTTTATTTTCAATGAAGTTTTTTTTTACTTTTTATTGAATGTGGTAATATAACAAATTATTAACTTATGTTTGTTTATATAATAGTTAAATGATCTAATTTTGGTTCATATTTTTTATTTTTACCACAATTATATGAATTATTAATTATATTGGCAAGTTGGTGATGTGATAAGCTTTGTAAAGAAATAATTAGATATTACTTACAATTTTTGTTCTTCCACCTTGCCATATTTGTATGTACTTAACTGTTAAGTTAATATTTCTGTTATTTTTTAAATTATGAATATATTGTTTGTTTTAGAACCAATCCTAGGGTTACCTGTGATTAAAAATGAGTAATTTTGACTGTTATTGTGTATTAATAAGTAATGAGTACTTTATAATGTCTGAATCAAATTTAATATGTAATATTTTTAATGGATAGATAGTAATTGTGGCCTTATTATAAGTAGTAATTATAACTAATACTATAATTAAAGCCTATTTTTGTTGTAATTTATGTATTGTTTCGTTACTCATGAATTTAGGTCTTGACATGTTGACTCTCCATTATAATACATTTCATTAACCAAATAGTGATTTTGTCGTTACAAATTTGGGTATCAGATTTATATTGAGACTATAATAAAATTAAGTCTATTCAATCTTAGTAATTAAGGGAAATAAAATTGTGAAGATTTAATCATTTGTCCTCAGCTAGCTGCTGGAGTAATTCAAACTGAACTTTATAGATTTTGCATTTATTTAATGGCTTCCAAATTGATACTTATAATATATATATATATATATATATATATATATATATATATATATATATATATATATATATATATATATATATATATATATATATATCACCAACTTAATAAATATATATTATAAATATATTCTTGTTTTTGCTAATTTTTTTTTTTTTCCATCTTATATATTTCTGTGGCATTTTTCCAGATTACTACTAATTAATATACATAATTTTGCATGAAATTTTTAGTTTAAATATTGCATTATTTATAAATTTGAATAAATTCTTTATTATTATGTTTAGTTTTAATAACCATTCCTGCTTCCTGATAATTTTTTTCAGATCTCATTAGTTTAATTTATAATTATTATGTTTGATTATCTGAAGTTTATGAGTATTAATAATTTATTTTGATAACAGCCTCTGTTTCTTTAGGGTTTTATATTTACACAAAAATAATTATTCTATTATTATTACTGTACTTTGTGAAATATTTTATCAATTCAACTAAAAGAAAAAAAATCATAGCTTGTGATAAATTGAATCACTGCTTTGTATGCATTGAAACTTAATCCAAACATAATTAACAAACAGGTATTTTATTGTATTTGAGGAGAAAAAAAAATTAAAGTTAATTTTGTCCTTTCCTAAAATATCAACCATTAGAATTGAAAGAACATTAAATTTTAAACACATTTAAAAACTTAAATACATTTATGCTCTACTACAATAGTTGTTCTGACTCTCCTGATTAATGCTTCATATTATAAGGTAGTATTGGCCGTTTGATTAGTTTAATCTTGTTAATTGTGATTGTTTTCTGAAACATTTATGTCGATTGTATGTGCTCTAATAATATCTAGTGAATAGTGGTCTTCCGATTTATGTTATGTGTTTTGTTTCTTTGTGGTTAATCACCAAAAGAAGGAAATCAGTCATCTTGTGTATACATCTCTTGGCTCTGGTAATTAAATCTGTCTTTACTTTCGCATGTCATAACATTTTTATTACATTTATCTATTTCATATTTCTACTTTAAGCATGGATTGATTTTATTTTTACTCTCTTTCACTTTCTTTCTTTGCATCTTTCTCTTTTTCTTTTATTCTCTTTCTAAGTAGTGTTGAAGTAAAGCTAGAAGAGGCATGTGTGGTTTACAACGATCCGAGGAGATAGGTGACTTAGTCTGGTTCTGGTTCCAGGTACTACTTCAAAGTATGGACCTATGTCCCTCGTCACTTGGGACCTTTGGGCATCCATGCAACCTTCTCTTCTAAAAGGATCACTTAATGCCACAGGTAATTGAATTTTTTTCTATAATCTTATTAAGTATTTCAGAAACTAGTCTTTTGTTTCTTAAATATTTAAATTTACCATTATAACATTATATTTGATTTGGAATTAATTCAGCAAAAAAAAAGAACCTTGTTTTTCTATTTCAATTAATGGATAAAACTAGTATTAATAGTCACTGTAGTTATTAAATTATTTATGATTAGTTGAATCATTAATATATTTGAACTATCATTATTCTTTTTCTTTTTTTAATTTAAGTCAGTGGATTTTTTCCACTCATTAATTTGGATTTGACTTACAACTCTAGATGAGGAACTACAAATCATTAAGTTAAAAATTAAATCTATCTGACTACCTACTAGAATAATAAAAAGAGATGTTATGATTATTCCTTGAAATGTTGTGAGGAAGTCAGTGATAAAACTTAAAATGTTGGCTTTCTTATAAAATTCTTAAGAGCATATTTTTTTAAACCCTTTACCGTCATTTGTGATTCTAGAAACTTAGTAATAAATATTTCTTAAATGGCTTACTTGTTAATTATCCATAAAAAACAAAACAAAATCTGTATTAATTCATCTCCAAGTTAAAAGCTTTTCTAATTATGTAGCAGACCTTTTTCCCATCATTAATATTATACCTGAAGGTGCTTTGGGTTAATTTTTTTTTAACCAAGTTGTTATTATTACATCATAAAATCAATTATTAAGGTTTTATTTCTTTTACTTATTTACTTTTTAAAACTATTTTCAATTTATTACAAAATAATTCATATTTCATTCAGAATATATCATAATCTCTTCTTTTTTTTATTCTGTTTTGTTTTGTCTTTTTTTAAATATGTCATTAAAATTATAAATTGTTCAGTCATAAGTTTCATCTTTCATTGAGGTTAAACATGTCTAATACAATAGGAACTCCTAAATTTAAATTATACTCAATAATTTAAATCTTTTTTTATTATTATTATGGCACTACAATCAGGTCACGGGTCTTGGCCTCCTCCATTTTATTTAAATCAAAATTTTGATATTTTTTAAGTCTCTATCAATAAATAAACCTAATTTTTTTTTGCTTATGACAGAATATTTTCTGTTGAAGTTTGAAATTCTTTATTAATGTCTTAGATTGTTAGTGTCTTAATCTTAGATTCATACAGATTTTTAAGAATAGAATTAATTTTAGATTTATTTACATATCCACAGCAAACCAGAATTTAATTTTAAATTTCCTAGTATGTTATTTTTATTAATTTTAAACTAATTTATTTTATAAATTACTTATTATTTTCAAAACCTTATTAATGATTGAAAAAAATAAAAAAAAACATTTGAATAATACATATTTTTCATTAGGTAAACTGGATACAAAAAGGCCAGATGTCTTGACTTGGTGTGACAAAGGTGGTGGTGTAGATCTTGCTCAGTCCAATGTGTCAACTGTTGGTAGGTATATTAAAAATATGATTTAGATCTTATAGCTCACTTTATGAACCATATCTTTGTTTTGTATTATTAATGAACTTGAACCAAACAAAACCACTGTGTTTATATGAATTGCCGTTTTTTTATTTCATTTTATTTTTGTAAATAGGTTATTACGGAAACGATGGTGTTGAGTGTACGAAATGTGGCCGCCATTACAAACTAAAGTCATCTTTAAGAAATCATCAAAAATGGGAATGTGGAAAAGAACCACAATTTAAATGTCCCTATTGTAATTATAGAGCAAAGCAAAAAATGCATGTTGCAAGGCATATTGAACGGATGCATAGAGAAAAGTTGGATATGCTTGAATTACGAGAGCAGGCATTAAAAAAAGGAAGTGAAATACTTCCTTAATCTTTTTTTTTTAACAACACAAACCTAACAATGAACACCCTTTTATATGGAGTTGTTAAATATATATATATTTTATTATTTAAATTTTTTTTTGATAAATATAATATCAAAAGCACATGCTAGTCCACATATAATTTGATCATAAATTCTATTAATTTTTAGTATTGTGTATTGTTATGAGAAACTATTTTATTGAAAATTTAAAGTGAGAAATGTATATTTGTATATTACAAGGGTTAATAATGGAATAGATTTTTTTATTAGATTTATGAATTACTGCTTCCAATTATTTTTAAAAATATAATATTTTATCGTGAATAAACAAATACGAGTGAAACAGCATCTTAAGATCCCTTCATGATCATCCATTAATACTTGTATAACATACTATAAATTTTATAGTATAGAATTCAATTTAAAAAAAAAAACTACTAAAATCCATGAGACTGAATAAATAGAACCTGTTCATGATCAAAAGCCTTTGTAAAAATTGATACTTAATAAACTATCGTTTAATTTTTTTTTTTTTTTAATTTATCTCGGTTTTGCTATTTTTCAAAAATTGAGAAAAATGTTCAGGAAATATCTAAAATCCAGAAAAATATCTGTTTATTGTAAATAAAAAGAGATATATATTTAGCACCCATGGGTGCTTGCCTCCCTCATGCTTACCACGCTTAGCTGTAGTTTATCATCAGGTTTGCTGATCACCAATTTTGTCCTTTTCTGACAGGTGTGAATATATGAGTTAAAAATACAAAACCACAAAAGAAACATTATTTGAACCTATTAAAAAGTTGACAAACAAAATTTATAACAGTAAAAAGTAGATAAGGAAAAATAAGCAAGCATAGTATAGGATTTTAATTTTGTGTTAATTAATGTATTAATGTGCATTAATGTAATTAATGTGTTTTAATTTTTAACTGCCCTCTGACCACCCCTTAGGTTATAAATACATCAACTATTTCGTTTGTTGAACATTATTTGTAGCGTTATGAAAGAAAAAAATGGATGATCATTAGTCTTTTATTTGAAGAAAAACTTGTAGTTATTCATCAATCCCTAACCTTATATATATATATTTCTTCTGTAGAAATAAATTAAAAAAAAAAAAAAAAAAAGCCAAGATTTCAACTTATTACATGTTAATACTGATTGATCAAAAGTACGAAGATTGAAAGGAAATTAATCGGAATTACGCTTAAGTCATAATATTTCGGTGCCATATAATATTTCTATTATTCCTAGAATATATGAAAATCTCCATATATATGGCTGTTTATTGTCATAATTAATATGTGTTGTTAATTAATAGCTGATCAATGACGAAAGATAAAAGTAAAATGTTAGATTGTTATCATTTTCATCACTTTTTCTGTTAGATATTATTATTAAGATAATGCTTGAGTAAAATACTCATTAAATAAATGCTCATGTTTGGGTCCATAGTAATATTAAGATTTTTTTATATGGCTTTTAATTATCTGTTGTGTATCTCAATATCACTTAATACTGTTAGTCATTTGTTATTGATTTTTAATGACAATTTTTGAGTCATAGAGTACAAAAATAATCAAATGATGCTATTGAAAAGACAATCATAAGTTAATGTGCCTGTTGGTAAATTTGTGCCTTATTCGATATTTATATATATATATGTATTTATATATTTTAATAAATTCAAAATAAGTATAAATTATGTCTAGTACCTTAATGCCATATTTAGAATAGTCCTATTTATAAAACCAATTTATAAATATAATATTAGTAAAATAACTAAGGACCAATTTGTAGGTTTTATATTCATGTGCCACTTAAGAATCAAAATGAATACGTACTTTCAAGTTACAATAATTTGAATTTAATAAAATATATACTATTGAATTTATTTATTTATATGACTATTACCTTAAAGGTCTATATCTTATTTGTAATCAAATATTTTCATCACATCATTTTTGTATATATTGATCTATATTCATACCTATGATATAAGAAGTTTAATTAAAATGTAAATTATTTTTTAAGTCAGGGAATTAGATTGTAGTGAAAGGTGCCATAATATAGCACTAAATACTCCTATTTGTAATGTGTACATATAATCCAATATTTATTATTATTCTCTAGGTTTATTGTTTATTATATTGATAAATGCATATTTATACAAATTATATTCTTTAAATGTTTTCTCATGTAAGCATAATTAATGCTGCTTTTGCTTTAATTTTTATATTTATTTTTACTTGGACTAATGTTATTTAAGGAAGTGCTCGTTACTGAAACAGTTGATTATTTAAATTACAACAGTACAAAATTAGGATAGTAACAAAATTCAATTTAGCTCTGGCTATTTTTGATCCTTTAAATGTATCATTTATTACTGTGATAATTATCGAATACTCTGTTAATTATTGAATGCTCAATTAGTGCCTCAAATGTTAAATATCTAAAATTAAATTTTAAAAATGCAAGACTTAATGGTATTTTGTTTCATTTTTTCTATTTATGTTGATTTTATTTATTTATATGATTGTTCTGTAAAAATAGTCTTTTGCTGTTACAGCAAAGAGTTGCATGAAAAACATGAGACTGTTAGGCCACGGCTTGATTTTCTTACACATTTTGTTATGAGATGAATATGCTGATTTTCTGAGACTTTCTTCGCATTTAATTAATGAAAAAAAAAATATTTTATTTCATTATCTTTCTATTATTGAAAAATAATAGTGATTGGTTTAAATTATAATATTGTTCATTATAATTAATGAAACAACAATGGTTACCACATAATCTAAAATGTAATAAAATGTTTTTCAGTTTCTAACTTTTTTTTATCTTTATCAGAAATAAAAAAATATTGACAATGGCTGCTTAATAACTTTTCCTTGATTAATTTTTCATAACTTTAAATATTAACAGTTTAATATTGTGTATTTCCAATTTAATCGAATGTTTGGTCGCTTTACCATCCATTCATTATTATCTAGCATTAGTTAAATTGCCTCCATACAAGTTTCTTATGACATATTTATTATATATTTTGCCATATATTTTAGATATAACACATACCAAACTAATTTTTTTAGGATACTTACTTCTTCATCCAAGAATCATAATCTCTTAAATAAAGTTTTAAAATTAATAGGACAGAGAATGTGTAAAATTTTTTAGATTGGTAATTAATATTTTTCTGTCTCATTGTGCCAAAAAGTGAAGAGTATCTAATGATAAGACCGAGTTAACATTCTAATGGAAAAAAACTGGCCCCCTTGACCGTCAATGATAGCCATATTGTTGATGAGATTGCTGATTCCGTTGTGTATTTTTTCGATTTTTTTGTTGTTTTTTTCAGGTTTCGTTTTAAAATGAAATTCCGCTTCTAATGTAAAAATAATTTTTTTTTTCTTTTTTTACCTGTATGATTATTTTGTTTATATGCAAGGGAGAGTAATTTTTGATACATAACATCCGAGAGGGTTCGAGCTAGATTGGTCAAATCCAGGTTAAAAATTTTTATTTCGTATTAGGAGGAACAGTCAAAAAGAGCTCACTCATTAGTGAGCTTGTGTTATTTATTATAACGAGAGTTTAGCTCTTTACTGTTCCTACTCTCCTAATATCAAACTATCAATCTATGAGCAACACCCTCGCGTTCCCCAAAAACGTATCACTTTTGACTAGCTTGGTCACTGGTAAAACCTTCCAAGTTAAAATCTAATATTTTTTGTCATTAATTTGCATTATAAATAAAGTCTGAACCATATTATAATGTTTAAAAATCAATGATAGAACATTGAAAAAAATTCATGGAGCATAGAATTGTTTTTTTAGACCTTTGTAGTTGGTCATTTTCCTATGAACTTTTTAAACTGTTAATTTTTTTTTAATATCAATTGCCTTTATTAAAATGTTAATGTATTTTTTATGACTTTATTTTTTATTAATCCAAAATATCACATATTAAATTATAAATCCCAAAACTCCAACTACTTTATAATTTAGTATTATCTACTGGTATTGTTGGAAGGAATTTTTCAGCTATTTGTAAATTCTTGACAGCTGCTAAGAGGTGGCCTCCCAGTCTTAACCAGAGTGTTTGAGTGCCATGATTCATTTCACTGGACAACTATAACAAAAGTTTTAATAGAACCAGGTGAAAATTTAGCTGGGCTCTCTGGGACCCTCGCCCTAATGGGCTTGTCCATAACTTTTTTTTTTTTTTAGTAACAATTTATTGAAATTTACAACTGTACAAAATATATACATCAAGTAAATGTGCTGTCAACTATTACAATATCGTGACAAAACTTGAAAAGAACTACTTATCAGTAGCACTTTAATTCTGTAACTGTTAAGATAGAAATGTTGGATTTTGCCCTTATTATCTATTATTACATTTTATCACTGAATGTATATGCAAGTAATTGCAATTTTTTGTATAGCCATTCCAATATTGCAATCATCTTCAAAACACTGAAATTATCTGTTGAGCATTGTATAACTTATTTGAATTGTGGCTAATTTTTTTTTTTTTCTTTTCCATTAATTTAATTTAATAATAAAAATTTGAGATGTGATACCTGCCAAATAGCCCAATAAACGTGTTTGAATGGGTACTGAGATCATATGCTTGTTTATTGTTACAAAATGTATGTATTCTGGTTATTGCGTGCTTCATTTGTATGTTTATATATCATATTATTTCACAAGAAAACTAATTTTAGTAAATTAAAAATAATATAATGTTATTTGTTAAAAAATAAAATAAAGTACTAGAAATGCTATAATAAAGAATTCGCTTGACATTATCATTATTTTTTGAAATAATACTTTTCACATGTGGAACATAACCTCTTACTTCCAGAAAGAGGAAAATAAATAGGTTTTTTGAAAATAAAGTTTTTTTGAAACAAAAAATTAATGAAGATACAGTGATTTTGGTTTTGTCATATTGAAGAATAATAGATGGTTTCTATTACTTAATGGATGTTAAATTGAAACTTACCATCTCATGTATGTATTGTCTTAATTATTGTTAGTGTAAATCTTATTATTTCTTTTATGATTAAATGCAATTGTTTGAATTTAATTGTAACTTTATCCCAATCCTGTAGTTAGTTGGTTTAAAACCCAATTTCAACCTTGTGAAATGATAATAATAACAACAGTTTTTCAATTACAAGGCATTTAGATTTTATTAGAGTACCTTAATTATTGTTTTGTGATTGAAATGGAAAACTTCGAATTAAAATTAACTCTGTTTTTTTATCATTCCATATTTTTTTATTAGTCATTTATTATTACTTCTTTAGTTACTTGATTGGTAATATAAAATTTCATTATTAGTATTGTTATATTTATATTTTTTCATAATGTCTTATCTCTATGTTATTAGTATATAATTATTAGAACTACCAGTGATGTATAGTTATTTTAAATTATTACCACTACCTCGAATTGTATTGCTGGATAGTTTTAAGCTATTTTGTACATTGGATTTCAAACCTGATCAGGGAAACACTCACTGCCTATATCACATGATGTGATATTTTGAAATAATATTTCTATACTTTAAATTATTTAAATGTAAATATCAAAATATTTTATCAGTGTGCCTTATTTTTGAATATATTTATTACTTACTTTTAGGTTATACATTATTATAATGAGAAAAAACTCATGAGTATTTTTTGTGTTATAGTATTTAATTGATAAAAAAAATGTTTTATTGTTGGCTAAATGTCTTTATTTATAAAAGTACATTATATTTGTATCTTTTTTTTTTTTTTTTTTTTTTAAACCAGGTGAAGTATTAAATTTATATTATGCAACTTGTTCCTGTTTTTTTTATTCCCTTTAAACTTCTAAAATATATTATTAAAAAATTTTTCTAACCATTAATTTATTTTTCATATTTAATTCAATATGCAATAACACAATAGACCAGTCTGCTATGTTACAAAATTTGCAAGCATACTGTTTTTTCTTTAGCACTCACTTAGGAAAGGAACAAACTTACCAAATTATTTATTGAAGAGAAAAATATACATTATAAATATAACATGTGTTTTATATTAATTTACAAGAAAGTAGGAAGGTTATATATAATAAGGAGACTACTAACTCGAATAATAACAATTTATATAAATTTCAAGATATAACAAAGTGGCGACGAGGATGGGATAGAAAAGGTGATATTCTGATCTAAATTTTATTTATTTAAATATATATTGAAATTTACATATAAAATATAATACATCAAGTAAATGTGATGAAATAGATAAAAATGACACGTCACTTATTTTTAAAGAAACTAACCATTGGTAGCACTTATAAAGGTTCTTTATGATGAAGCACTATATTAGAAGGTCCCGAGGCCATCTTCTTTTCAGGCGCTCTGAGGGTTATCTGGAATGGAATGAGAAGCAAGTTGTGATACTAATGGATTTAAATGGTTGTGGAGTTAGCTATGAAAGGATTGATATCTGGTTTGAGCTAAGTCAGAAACGTAAGGTATATTAAGATCTTTGTGGATAAGTTTGTTTGTGACGAAGTACGGAGCATTTAGGATTTTTCTAAGGATTTTGGATTGTAAGGATTGGATATGAGATGAATTGGATGGTTTAGTGGAGCCCAAAAGCTCAACCCCGTATGTCCAAATTGGTCTAATTATTGTTATGTAAATGAGTCTTTTGTAATTAATTGGAAGGTTGGAGCGTTTGTCAAGTAAATGTTGAAGTATTCGATAGCGACAGGCAGTTTCTTGTCGTTTTAGTCTTGTATGTGGATTCCAAGTAAGACGTTTGTCCAGATGGAGTCCAAAGTAGCGAATCTGTTTAACGGGGATTAGTAGAACATCGTTAAAGGATACTGTAGGACAGGAAGTCGTAGGTTTACTACGAAGGGTGAAGGTTATTTGATGGGATCTATTTGGATTTATTTTGATTCTTCATTTTTGACACCATTCTTGAAGTTTTATGATTTGGGATCAGAGTGTCTGGGAGCCAATGAAGGGATTATTGTTTACTGATAACACACAGGTGTCATCAGCATACGTGGTGAGGATGGTGCTAGGATGCTTCGGGATGTCAGCTATATACACTGTGTAGAGGATTGGACCTAGGATACTTCATTGAGGAACACCTGCAGATTGGGTAAAGAGAGAGGAGTAGGAAAAGTTATGATTAACTTTGAAGGTTCTATCGCTAAGATAGGAACGGATGATAAGGAAGTATGTAGGAGGTAGGAATTTTCGTAGTTTGTACAGCAGTCCCTGGTGCCAGACTCGGTCAAAAGCTTGCTCTACATCAAGAAAGGCTCCTGAGCAGTACATTCCGCGCTCCAATGCGGACGAGACAACGTCCACCACACGATGACATTGCTGGATTGTGTAATGTGATGTTCTGAATCCAAACTGGTGGTCTGGGATTATGTTATTGGAATCTAGGATAGGATACAAGCGTTTTAAGATAAGTTTCTCTAGGATTTTACCCATAATTGGCAAGAGAGAAATAGGACGATATGAGGAAGGGTGTTCCGGTGGCTTTTTGGGCTTGGGTATCATTTTGACTAAGGATACTTTCCAAGTGATCTAATTTTTTTTTATTTTTTTTTATTTGTCAACCGGGAACAATGGACGCTGCTCAATTCACCGAGTTTTTGCAATACTACAACAGAAATTTTCTGCTGTTAGAAAAATTCTCATCCATAAATCATAGCTTTTTAATACTTCCTCAACATCAGGTAAGTAAGTTTGAAACTTTTGATAAAAACAATTTTAGTGTTTTTGTTGTACTTCAGGGTACGTCCCGGCTGTTATTTTTGATTTTCCTGAAATATTTTACTTTTTGTAAAATAGTAATTACCAAATCAGTCACACCTTTTCGATTTAAGTGGTACCAAACATGACAATTAGAAATTATAAAATATTAAAATTCTCTTAACGAGATCTTCAATTTATTTGATATTTGTCCAGGAGTAAGAGGAGTGACCCGTAAATCACTAAACGATAAAATGCATGGAGGAGCACATCTTTCCAATTTTGACGAAAAATTAAAATATACGAAGGCATGTTTTGACTAGTAAGCTATTCTAGTGACCAATAAAATGATATGAAGTACCAATTTTCCTGTTTAAAATCTAAATTTAAAAAGATGAAAAGAAGTTAGTAAACTGGAAAAAAAAGACGATTGGCTGCTGAAAAAATTTGAAAACTTATTTTAGTTAATTAAACACATTAAAAAGCTCCATATTCGCACTGGGAGACAATTGTTATGCTGTGAAACATATCCTGTCACTTTCTCTGATTGACGCTATATTAACTCCATGTATAAAAACAACATCCACTGACAAAGCAATCCTTATGCTAAGTTAAAATAAAATTCAAGAATAATTCATACAAAAAACATAATTGATTGTGGATGCCCCTAAAGCTGGATTAGGCAACACTAATAATGGTAATTCCTTCATATTTTTTGAAGACTGACGTTAAGTATCAAAATTATATATAAGTCCTTATCCACCTAAGATGAGTAAAACTCTTATTCACAGTGCAAGTTTGATTAAAAAAGAAAAAGCTGTAGCCAAAAGGGTTGTTCTAAGAAGCCACGGAGGCACATAACAAACATTTCAAGCTTTTTTTTTTTTTTTTTTTTTTTTTCTTTCTTTCTTTTTTTAATAGAAGGCCTGAAAATAACTTTTTAAAGCTTAAAATGACTTTTAAATATATTTTCGACAGTCAACTGGGATTAAATAATTTTGGCCACCTGGAATCGTAAAATACTCCTATGTAGATAAGTTTTCTCTGCTTCTGGGCCGTTCCTGGATTAGACACCCAAACATCCATTTACAAGATATTGTTACGGTCAAATTTTCGAACTTGACTGCCTTAAGCCCAGTGGTGACGGTCAGGTTCGACTTAAAATTGTCTCGGACGCCACGCTATTTGTTTCTTAAAAGGAAAATAGCGAAAACTATTATTTACAAAAAAAAAAAGGACTCACCCTTTTAATGCTTCATAAATCAAAAACACCTTTTACTTGGAACAGTTTAACCTTTTTTTATTAAAATTTACAATTTTACTATTTTTTATTTTTTTTAACTCATATATCCTCTCATATGTTGTCTACAAAATAATTCAATTTTCAACAATTGATTAAATTGATTTTAAAAAAATGTTTTTGAAACTGAAATTTTAGGTTCTTTTTATTTTATCTTAGGCTATTTTATTTTTTTATTTTAAAAAAAAATAACCTGTATCAATATCGATGTTGAAAAAATCGATCATATGTAATTCAATTCATTCAATAATACCTGACAACGTAGAAAATTTAGAAAATGTACACGCTGACTAGTTTTAGATGCAATGAGGAGTAGAGGAGATTTATTATGAGTTTTTACCGATTAGATTGGGGATTGCATATTTTACTTTTATGGAGTGATTTAAAAAGCAGTGGTTGTAGTTTCGTTGAGGATGAATTTCTACTAGCTTCTGACAGAATTACATTGCCTTTTATTAATTCGGCATTCCCAACTGGGGGGGAAGAGGTCCGAATAAACCTTGAAGGAGGTATTGTTTTTAGCTAGCCAAACGTCTTCTAATGTTTAAAAAGGCATTTCTCCGGCGGTGGGGAAGTGGGGGGAACTCCGATAGCCTCTCATAGGTGGGCGCAAAATAAGGCACGTGGGCACAATGGCTGAAGGGAGGGTGGGGTGATTCATTATAAAATAAAAAACAGAGCAATAGTCTAGAACGGACCGACCCGCATAATTGTTTGTATAATTGTAATTAAATTCGAGGGTGAGATCCCCAGGATACTCCGGCTAAGGAATTTTCTAGTTCATATTATGAAATGACTTTTTTTTTGAATCGTTTTTGATATGTTTCTGAAGCTTAATTTTTCTGTCTAATGTTACTCCAAGAAATTTTAGATTTTCCTGGCTTCTTATGGTGAATCTATCGTTAGACAAGCTCGAAGTCTTTCAGAGTAAACTTCCTTTTCCTTTAAAAGGAGTTATGCACTTGTTGGGATTATTTTTAGATTCCGTGGCTAGAAAAACAGTTGTGTTTAATCTGTCTAAGGCTGTACCTATGTATTCTTGCATTCTTCTGGCCCGTATGTATGTCCGGTAGATAGGGTAATTTATATCCATGAGGTAAATTTATGTGGTCGTAAGATGAAAGGGGTTTTAAATTTGGAGAGTAAAAAACTTGAAATTTTTACGTGGCTTTCTAGTATGCTCTGTCTAATGTCTATTGTTAATGCAAACAAGGATTTTTTTTTCTGTAGCTTTTGTAGGCTTTGAAAATATCGTTCGTAGTAGAAAAAAAAGATTGCGTCTGGCTGGTGGATCTATTTTTCCTGAAGCCAAAAGCAAAAAAAAGGGGGACTTAAAATATTTTTTGTTTTCTTTATTGGACCATTCAAGCAGGTTTTATTACAATGACGTTGAATACTTTTGCTAAGCAACGAGATGAGAGCGATAGGGCGGTATGAAGTTATTGGTGATGGGCGGGTTTTCTTTACGGGTTTTTAGTATTGGGGATTAAGATGCAATGTTACGCCAAGCAGGTGGGGATCATTGCTTCGTTCCAAGAGTTTGGTTATATGCTGTGAGCAAGTGTTGTTTCATCGGTGTCTGGTAAGATTTTGATCATTTCGTTAATTGATTTCATCCCATACCAGGGGCGGTTCCAGCTTTTCCACTCAATGTTTGCTTCAAGTTCTGTAGTTGGAAGGGTGAGTTTCTAAGATGTGGTCACCGCTTGTTGCGCGGAGTTAATGGTTTGCCTAGGATAAATATATTAGGGACAACTGTTCAAGAAAGGCCTGAAATTTTAGGTTCTTTTTATTTTATCTTAGGCTATTTTATTTTTTTATTTAAAAAAAAAATAACCTGTATCAATATCGATGTTGAAAAAATCGATCATATGTAATTCAATTCATTCAATAATACCTGACAACGTAGAAAATTTAGAAAATGTACACGCTGACTTCCTTTCAAGATCATCTATTCAAGAAAATATTTCTCAAATTGAACAAAATATTAAAGAAGAAGTTTCCTTGATTTCAAATGAAACAATATATATTATTTCTAACAATACCCTCAATTATAAAACCCTTGCTGAAGAAACCTCTCGAGATGAGCAACTATCCAGAATAAAATCAGACCTTTTGAATGGTGAAAACAATAACATTGAGTTCTACCTGCAAAACGGCACAATGTTTAAAGAACGCCCTGTAGTTGTTCCAACGTCATTAAAATAAGGAGTTCTTAATGAACTTCATTACACCCATGTGGAGTTGTGAAAATGAAACATTTATCTCGCCAATACGTTTACTGGAAAAATCTAGGTAAAGACATTGAACATCTTGTCAGGAATGCAGACGAATTAGAAAAATACACCCAAAGCACCCATCCATCACCGAAATGGACTCTCAGAGAATTTTGAAAGGGTTCATAGAGACTATGTGGGACCATTCCAAGACCACTATTTCTTCGTTTTAGTAGACGCAAAGTCATGCTGGCTGGAAGTCCGTTTCTCCAAGAATGCACCAACATCAGATTCAACCATTCAATACCTCCAAGATATATTAGCGACACATGGCCTACCAAGAATCCTAGTCTCACAAGGGAAGGGAGGACACACTCAGGCTCTCACGGATCTTGTTGGCAATTTTTTTGGAGGTTCCTGGTCAAAAATATTAGACACATATTTTGCCGTTCCAACCAATGGGCCCTAGAAGCCGAAAAAAAAAAATAGGATTAAACTAATTTATTCTATACCTCCGGTTTAAAAAATGATATTGACATGGTTCTTGCACATAGATTTTTAGTTTTGATTGCGGATTTAAGGAATTGTTGGAGAAAAAATAAAAACCTATTTACTTCTGCTGAATGCTCTTATTTTTTTTTTTTAAGTGAAGTTTTGCTAGTCAGTATCATTCTGGAGGGAAAGGAGGTATTGAAACAGAAGGGATTTAAATGTGGACAGAGATGGAGCATTATGGATATTAGAGAGTAGTGAATTCCATAAGGAAGTAGCACGGGAAATGAAGGAGTGGTCAAGTGATGTACTCTCATGGGAAGAAGTTTACAGGTCTGAGGAGCGAGATCTTGTAGTGCGGGAGGAGACCGAGGATCTGAACTGGAAGATGTTATAGATGTAGGAGGGATTCCGAGAATTAATGGTTTGATAGAGGAAGGAGGCTAGGAAGTAATTTATGCGGGATGAAGGATAAAGCCATTTTAACTCTGTATAAAGATGTGATGTGTGAGAGGCTTTTGGAACCCTAAAGATAAACCTAACGAAACAGTTCATTAGTCTTCTTAGTTTACTCTCGAGTTCCGCCGTCAACCCTCCATATGCCACACAGCTGTAGTCAAAATGGGGTAGAATAAGGGAAAAACGATTGACGAGTAGGTTTCGGAAGGGAGTCCTGGGAAGAATGGAATAGTTTAAGGATGGATATAACCCATCGAGAAATTTGGGAGATATGAGGTTTCCATGAAAGGTTTTGGTCGAAGGTAATACCAAGGTTTTTGACTGTGGAGTGGAATTGAATAGGTTGGGAGTTCATAGACATGATCGGGAGGTGGGGAAGGGATCTCAAATGGGTATTAGAACCTATGATAATAGCCTGCGTTTTTTCTACATTTAATTTTAATTTGTTATCAGAGGCCCACTTGCAAATACTTTTAAGGTGTTATGATATTAGGTAACACTGATTGCTGTAAAAACCTCCCAGCAGTGTTATATTAGTCATACGGTAATATTCCTGTGATTTATATCAATTAATACATGTTCTTATCTCATAACCTGTTTATTAAATGTGCTGCATTAGTTTACACCTTATTCAAAATATACAACATAAGGTCTTCTTGGATAAGGGAGAATGATTTTATTAAATCAGAGGGATGGAGGGATAGATATATCTGGAAATCATCCGCGTATAGATGGTAGGAACAATGGTGAATGGAATTTGGTAGATCATTTATGTAGGCACAAAAAAGGGTAGGAGAGACAATGGAACCTTGGGCTACCCCTGATGTCAACGAAAGGGAAGAGGAAAATGGCTGGTTTGGTATGGACACTATTTTAGTTCTACTATAGAGGAAGGAATGAAACCAGAGGAGAGAGCTTGAGGAAAAAGATAGGGCTTTTAGTTTCGTGAGGAGAATAGAGTGGTCTAGGGTGTCAAAGGCTTTAGTAAAGTCTAGAAGGATAAGGACAGTTACTTTTCGTTCGTCAAGAGCAGTATGTATGTCATTAGTAATTTTTGATTTGTGATTGAACTAGTCTTTCAAGTGTTTTGGACAGATTGGAAAGTATTGATAAGGGACGGAAATCGTTAAGTGAAGATGGGTTAGATTTCTTTTGTAAGGGTTGTATTTTAGCTTTCTTCCAGGATGAAGGAAAGGTGGAATTTTGCAAATAATAATTATATATATGTAGAAGGACTGTAAGGATAGTAGGAAGGCATAATTTGATTAATTTTAGTGGAATACCATCATGTGCAATAGCTTGTGTTTTACATTGAAAAATGGCATCAATGAGGTCTGAGGGTGTGATATAAGAAAAATAAAAATTGGAGGAGTTAAAAGGAGGACCGTTTGGAGCGTAGCTGGCGGAAAGAGATGAAGAGTTTGATGATGATGTAGCGAAAAAGGAATTCATAGGAAATGGTTTTTATTAAATGTGCTGCATTAGTTTACACCTTATTCAAAATATACAACATAAGGTCTTCTTGGATAAGGGAGAATGATTTTATTAAATCAGAGGGATGGAAGGATAGATATATCTGGAAATCATCCGCGTATAGATGGTAGGAACAATGGTGAATGGAATTTGGTAGATCATTTATGTAGGCACAAAAAAGGATAGGAGAGACAATGGAACCTTGGGCTACCCCTGATGTCAACGAAAGGGAAGAGGAAAATGGCTGGTTTGGTATGGACACTATTTTAGTTCTACTATAGAGGAAGGAATGAAACCAGAGGAGAGAGCTTGAGGAAAAAGATAGGGCTTTTAGTTTCGTGAGGAGAATAGAATGGTCTAGGGTGTCAAAGGCTTTAGTAAAGTCTAGAAGGATAAGGACAGTTACTTTTCGTTCGTCAAGAGCAGTATGTATGTCATTAGTAATTTTTGTTAAGGCTGTCTGAGTTGAATAACCAGGTCGGAACCCAGATTGGAACGGATTAAGGAGATGAGAATCTTCTAGGAAATTGATTTGTGATTGAACTAGTCTTTCAAGTGTTTTGGACAGATTGGAAAGTATTGATAAGGGACGGAAATCGTTAAGTGAAGATGGGTTAGATTTCTTTTGTAAGGGTTGTATTTTAGCTTTCTTCCAGGATGAAGGAAAGGTGGAATTTTGCAAATAATAATTATATATATGTAGAAGGACTGTAAGGATAGTAGGAAGGCATAATTTGATTAATTTTAGTGGAATACCATCATGTGCAATAGCTCTCTTATCCATGTCCAATGTGTTTTACATTGGAAAATGGCATCAATGAGGTCTGAGGGTGTGATATAGGAAAAATAAAAATTGGAGGAGTTAAAAGGAGGATTGTTTGGAGCGTAGCTGGCGGAAAGAGATGAAGAGTTTGATGATGAGGTAGCGAAAAAGGAATTCATTTCGTTAGGAGTAAAAGAGTATGAAAGCGGAACATTTGAGAATTTACTGAAAGAAAGTTTTGATAGAATTTTCCATTTTGATTTTGGATCACAGGCACTGGCGAGGGCTTCATGAAAATATTGTGATTTAGCTTTTCAAATGGCAGTTTGTGTCTGATTCCGAAGGGATTTAAACAAAGCGTAGTCGTTCTGAAGTTTAGTCCGTCGAAAACGTCTTCGGGTGGCCTCTCGTCTCTTTTGTAGGTTTTTGATTTCTTTTGTGATCCAGGGTGCTGGTGGACGTCGGATAAGAATGGTTTTTAGGGGGGCATGTGAGTCGAGGATGGATAAGAGATTGGATGTGAGGATGTCAACCATGTTGTCGATAGTGTGGGAGGAATATATAGAGTCCCAGTCCAGAGCGTCAATATCATTTTGGATTGAGGATAATGTTAAGGAATCAATATTGCGATAGGAAATGGTTTTTGGGATGAATATTGGAGTTTGGATATTGTATGTCAGGGATATTAAATCGTGATTAGAAAGAAACGTGATTGGTAACTGGGAAGAGGAAATAAGGTTTTTTAGGAGAATCAACTGTTAGGAGATCAAGCCATGTATTAGATGTAAATATGTGGTGGGTAGGAGAGAATGGTACCACTTGTAGGTTGAGGGGAAAAAAAGGTTTTCAAGATAAGAGTTGTCAGAGGAATCAGAGAGAAGAATGGTATTGAAATCTCCAGCAATAATAACATGTGAGTAGAGAGGAACAATGTTGAAAAGAGTGGATTCGAAGTGGGAGTCAAAAGGGACATTGGGAGGGCGGTAAACTACTACAGCTAGGATAGTTTGAGAATTCATGGTTATTTCGGCGAACAGGAATTCAATGTGGGGATGTTCAGAAGAAGGGGATAGGTTTAGGACTTTGGTTCGGAAATTATTGTGTACAAATATACAAACACCTCCGCCATTACGGTTAGTACGATCATGACGCAGCAGATAGTGGTTAGGAAGGGAGACACTGAGGGAAGGAGTTGAAGGCTTAAGCCAGGTTTCAGGTATTGCAATGATATGGTAAAAATTTTCAGAGAAGTATTGATGGAATTCGGTAAAGTGTGCAGGGAGGGATTGGGCGTTAACATGACAGACAGTTAGGACGCTAGTCATGACAAGGATGCTGGAAAAGAGAAAGGAAGAAAGAAATAGTGGATTCAGAAGACACTAAGCAATAACATGGTATGAAAAAGTAGAAAGTTAGAAATAATGGCTGTAAAGAGAAATTAACTAAGAATAATTTAAGTAATGAATGTGAAAAAATAAACGAACAAGCAATACAGAAGAGTAACCAAGAAATAAACGAGAAAAGCAAACATGATGTAATTAGTTGTACACACATTAAAATGAGTAATAAAGAAAAGAAAATAATCAATGAACGAAGTGTTTTTCTATTAAGGAATTTGAGTGATGCGATAGACCGAGAGGAGAGCCAGATGTCAGAGTCAGGTATGAAGTAACAAGAGTGGATGCTTCAGGTGAAGACCTCAAGATTCTTAGCTACGTTAATAAAAATGACTGGATGGCCATCCTCCCGCCTGCAGCGTACTCTGCCACCAGAAAACCAAACATACTTCAATTTTCCTGCAGCTTTCTTTTGTCGTGCCATCCAATAGTGATGCCTATTGGTGGGAGTCATCTCCTCGCTGAGATAGATATGGTGGCAGTCATTCTCCTGCCAACCAATATCACGCGTCGAGAAGTCCCTTCTCACTTTTTTGAGTCGAATCAGCTCGTCCCTCACTGATTGCCTTACAATTTTAGCAATGATGACCGTCGGACGTGGGTCATCTTTTCTAGGTCTTCTCCGTTCCACGGTGTCAATATCTTCGGGAGTGAGCTTTAGACCCAGGCCAGCGCCAATGTTTGTAATTAGAGCTGCCGTGGTTTCTCCTGGGCGAACCGGGATCCCCCGGATCTCGGCCGATCTACAAAGTTGACCTTGCTCTACCTTATTTAGCCGGGCCTCGAGCTCAGACACTCTTTCCTTGAGAAGAGTATTTTCTCTTAACAGGTCTTCGAAGAATTTCGTTTATGACTCCAAGGAGGTTTCAATTTTCGATAAACGTTCCGAGTTTTCGAAACTAATTTGGCCCTGTTTATCGAGGGGTGATTTTATTTCTTTCATTTCATCTTTTACCTCAGCAATGAAAGTGGTTTTCAACCCCTCAATATCAAGTTCTAGATTTACGAGGGCGCCTAAAATCGTGTTCGTAGATGTGGGGTTGGTAGGCCTGTCACCTGACGGGACACTTTTTTTACTTTTTTCGCACGTTTGACAGTGCCAAATTTTTTTCGACGTATTTAATTTTTCTATGTCGCTAGCACTGATGCTGGAACATTTAATGTGAAAAATTTCGTTACAACCAGCAAATAATGGTATTTTTGTCATCACGGCTTATCATGATCGTGCAAACTGGACAAACAGCTATTTTAGAGAAATGAAAATTAAAAATTAAATAAATGTAAATATATTGAGAGCGTATAAGTAAATAACGGAATTCTCGTTTGTTAATCATATTAGCTGATAAGGGATTACCTCTAATGTTACCCTGTTACGAGCTCTAAATTATACAATGTTATAATATAATTTTAATTACTCACTCCTTTACACTTCACAGCGAAAACAGTGGTTATTTAAATATAAATATTGTCAAGTTTCACTAACAACTGAGCACTATTAGCAACACTAATTTAAGATTGTTTACGTAACGATGTGGTCACTACAAACGCTAGAGCCAGACTCCTCAGACTTATTCAACAAAAACAAAAAATATCACTTTTTCACCCTCTTCGAGGAAAGGGTATACTTATAGGTAATTCATTTTTTTATCAATTTAAACAAAAGTTGCCTACCATTTGGTCAGGCAAATTTTGAAGCTTACTATTCTATTTAGATGAAATTTCGTATTTAAGGGTTCTTTTGAATGCTGAAATCGAATCCGATGTCGGTTCTTGTGAAAAATATATATTGAATGCACTTCACTTGAATTTTTTTAGCTTTTACACTGTAAAATGTGATAGCAATGTTTTTTAGCCCTACAGCTCCATTTCAGCACCCTCAAAACTATCGATAAAACAAATATAATATATACTAATTAGAAGAGAAAATAATTTATTACACATTAATATTTACATAATATACAAACAGAAAAACATATAAGATTTGATTGTTGTGTATTTACAATTTTTGTTTTATTTTTGCAGTTGAACATGTTAAAATATGATTGTGATAGTTGACATAAAAACATTATTGCAAGAACTGCCTCACCTCCGTTGCTGACAGGATTTTGTTGAATATAATAAAAATGAAATTGTAAGTTGATAAAGCTTCAGTTATTAGAACAACCGAGTCTACAAGGATTACAAAACGGATCAGAGAAATTGTTCTGGGTTTGAAGAATAAAGCAAAATTTGTAAATACTTAACAATCAAATCTAATACGTAGTTCTGTCTGTATATTATGTAAATATTAATTTGTAATAAATTATTTCTCCGAAGTATTATTTTATATATATACATACACACGGTTCCTAAGTTTTGAGGGTGCTGAAATGGAATTCTAGGGCTAAAAAAAATTGCTATCACATTTTACAGTTTAAAAGCTAAAATTTTTCAAGTGAAGTGGATTCAATATATTTTTTTCACAAGAACCGACATCGGATTCGAATTCAGCATTCAAAAAACCCTTAACTGCGAAATTTCTTTCAAATAGAAAAATAAAAATTCCTAAGCTTCAAAATTTGCCTGACAACTTGCTTACTGCTAATGGTAGGCAACTTTTGTTTAAATTGACAAAAACATGAATTACGCTTAGACGGTTAAACTTATCAACTTTATTTTATTTTTTTTTACACGAAATATAGGGTGGTAATAAGATTGAAATGTATTTGGTTTCATCTTCCTATCTGGTTTCAAACTCAAGTTACAAATCAAAATATTTTTCGGATTTTCCATTTTTTTAAAGAGGATTTTGTTCATGGAATTTTACATTTATATACATCAAAAGAAAGACGAGGCTCTCCTCTTTCCTGCGATACCAACCAGTGTATTGCGTGACAAAGTAATGGTGATTTAAAGGTATGTAACCAATAATCGGTTTAAAAATTGCATTTTCCTTGAAGAGGGTGAAAAAAATATTTTTTGTTTTTGTTGAATAAGCGTTTTTCAATGTTTTTGAGGGTGCTGAATTAGAATCTGACGTCAATGTTTGTGTGAAAAAATCTATTGAGGTAGTTTGCTTGAAAATCTAATATTGTTTTTAGAATTTTATTAACCTAAACCAAAATATATGGAGCGGCTGGATTTTTCCTTAAATCTGCAACCAAAACTAAAAAAATTTGTGCAAGAATCATATCGATATCATTTTTTAAACTGGAGATATAAAATAAATTAGTTTAATGCTTTTTTTTTTTTTTTTTTTCTCGGCTTCTAGGGCCCATTGGTTGAAACGGCAAAATAGTGTCTGATATGTTTTGACCAGGAACCTCCAAAAAAATTGCCAACAAGATCCGTAAGAGACTGAGTGTGTCCTTCCCTTGTCAGATAACGCAACAATATTCAAAAGCGAAGTATTTTTCAAATTCTCTACAAACCATGGCATTTAAGTTCATAGCTCCAGGCCATCCCGCCAACAACGGAATTGCAGAACGTAATATTCAGACCTTTAAACAGAAATCTCAGGCCATGACCAGTTCTACGTTATCTTTAAGGCCGTATGTCAAATTTTACGAACTGTAATTAGAAAAAGAATGATTTTTTGTTCAAATATGATGGAATTTAATTTATGCGTAGAGCTTAAAACTACCAACTGTGAAGACTTAGATTGAAAGTAGTGGAATACATGTGAGAAAACAATGGTAAAGTATGCCAAATTAAATTAAGATACCCACCATGTTTTGAGAGTCGAGATCGTCTTATGTCGGTTAAGAATGGAATTCAGCGGAATGGACCTATGGTTGCTAATGGTTACAATAAGTGACCACTGGTTACAATATGACGCCATTCCCACACCACAAGCTCCGAACCACACTTTTCTACAGCCGGGCACGTACATCAAATGAATAAATTTGGAAATTCTCAGGCACAAAGAAAATCATGTTTCAAGCCCCCAAAATTTCATATTTTCAGAAAAAAATACTATTTTTATTTAATATGCTCATAACAAGAAATAACAGAGGGAATAAAATAAAAAAATAAAAATTCTATACTTTTTGTGGCAACTTGACCGGTGTCTTTATCAAACATTTGAAATTGAAGTTATAAAGCCTACATTAATTTAAACAAATGAACTTAGCAAGATAAAATCAACAACAGTAAAATATTTGATGTAATTTCTTTTTTACAGCCATTCAAAGTGCTGGGACAGCAAATTGCTTTTTTATTTGAAAATGTGTAAGAAAAAAAAAAAAAAAGGCATTGCATAATGCTGTTGTTTTTTTGTTTTCTTTTTATAATAAATTTAACAAATGGGACCACAAATTTAACGTACGTTACCAAAATTGGACCAAAACCAAAATAGTTTAACATACGTTACCGTATGTCAACAGTAAGATATGTTAAATGTTAGGGATTTTAATTAGAAAAATATTATTGAACTACAATTTATTTCAGCCTATAAATAGAGCAAATAAAGAGGCCGGCTAATGTTGAATATTACGAACTGTAAAGACTTAGATTTGGTGAATTCAATGTGAGAAAACAATGGTAACGTATGTCAAATTGAATTAAGGCACTCACCATGTTTTTAGAATCAAGGTTGTCTTACTTCGGTTAATACAGCGACCTGGGCCCTTGGTTGCAAATGGTTACAACACATAGTCTGAAGGGTGTAAGGACGCTATCCCGACTCCCCAAGCTCCATAACCCACTCTTTTACACTCGGTCAAGTACATCAAATAAATAAATTCGGAAATTCTAGGAAACAAAGAAAATCTTTTCTCAAACCCCCAAAATTTCATATTTAAACATTCTCTCTTCATATTAGCCCAGTCAATGAAGGCAAGAAATTAGCCTTTGTCGCAACTAATTAGAGGAAAGCTGAATTTTTTCAGGGTGTTAGTACATAAAGTATACACTAAAAAAACACAAAGCCCCGACCCCCAACCCTCTTGCTTTTACCCCTACCCCTTCAGCAACATTACAAGTACGGAACTCTGGTTATATGCCGACAGCTCGAAACCTAATTATGCTATTGGACTGTTCATTTTTTTATTTTATTCCTAATAATATTACAAACGCATTATGTTATATACACTTTTTATGTAGATAGCTTAGTTTCGCCGTAATACTTAATCATATACAGAAAACTGCCACTACAAAAAACAAAAAGTAACTTCAACAAATAGATTTTTATCATTACGTTTTGGGAAGAAAATTGTTTAACAAAACTTATATATAATATAATTAGCTTTAAAATGATGTGTCTCATAAAGCATAACATTTAAACGATGGCTTCATAGAGAGCGTTGAAAGAGTAGTGGACACCGGTGCGCCGGTCCTAGCAGGGACTGCTGTTCATGATCATGATAGTCATTTAGTTGAAAAGCAGCAGCAATGTAATAACGTTTATTTTTAGGTTATTACTTCCAAAGTCCATTTTTTTTTCTATAATAGTTTATAGTTTACTTGTATCACTGATATAGTACAAAATTTAGCATCGAAGATTCAAATCCAAAATTAAGAAGATCTGACTGCTGGATATTGTTCACCACCCTTAGCTCTAAATATGTTAAAAAGTCTTCCTCAAAATATCTTCGGGTTTAGGGGAGAGATGGGGTGAAAGTCGTATGTTGATGGCTATCTGTCCTCGGAACTCGGAAAACGTTACTTTTAGCACATATATACATAAAAAAGCAAAGAAAACTTGCAAAAAAATGTCATTTTATTCCTCTCTTTCCCATATCATAATTTTAGAGCTATGGGAGAAGGAAAAATAGAAGATTTTTTACTTGAGTTAAGTATGTATTATATGTTTATGTTAATATGTTAACAGTGTATGCATATACATACATATACATTAAGTGTATGTTTTAGCAATATGTGACGATTTTGACATGTTCAATGGGCTGCCACAGGTATTTTCCGAAATTCAATCAAAATTTCATATATAGGATCTCATAGACGATTTAAACAGCTTTCAGATGGAAAAAATATATATTTTGAATCAGGGAGATAGTTCCGGGGTTATTGTGATAAATGTGCCGAAAAATACTAGTTTTCCACAACAGTACGGGTTTCTCAATATTCTGCCGTGGGTGTTTTACGGGACTAGATCAAAATTTAATATTTGAGTTATTATAGTAAATTTAACCAGCTTTCATATGAAAAAAGAGAAATTTGAATCGGACAAATGTTTTCGGAGTTATACCCAAATGAGTACCGACAAACGTGTTATTCCGGAGAACTGCCACCTATCTCAAGTAAAAAATCTTCTATTTTTCCCCCTCCCATAGCTCTAATATTATGATATGGGAAAGAGAGGAATAAAATGACATTTTTTGCAAATTTGCTTTGCTTTTTTATGTATATATGTGCTAAAAGTAACGTTTTCCGAGTTTTGAGGACAGACAACCATCAACATACGACTTTCACCTCATCTCTCCCCTAAACCCTAAGATATTTTGAGGAAGACTTTTTAACATATTTAGAGCTAAGGGTGGTGAACAATACCCAGCAGTCAGATCTTCTGATTTTTGGATTTGAATCTTCGATGCTAAATTTTGTACTATATCAGTGATACAAGTAAACTATAAACTATTATTTTGTTTTTACTTTTTTAACAAAATGCGTGAAAGTAGGAACTTAAATTCTTCGGACATACAGGAAAACAAGGTAAAAGATAAGAGTCTATTATTTATTGCTGTTTTTTATCTATAATCAATACATTTATAAGTTGCGAAAACGCTACAGTGGTAATGATCAGGTTCTTGAATCTTTTATCTTACTTTTTTAAAATTTATTTATTTGTTATTTTTTATGGAAATATCCATTCCACCACACTAAATTCCGCGTACTGTTGTGAAATTAAATTGTTATCAAGTCCCGTGAAACATCCATGCCAATACTTTGAGAACCGCCTACTATTGTGAAATCCTTATTTTTTCGGCACATTTCTCGTTATAACTCCAAAAATATTTGTCCGATACCGAATTTCTTTTTTTTTCATCTCAAAGCTGGTTAAATTTACTATCAGATCCCACTTATCAAATTTTAATTAAATTCCGTGAAATACTCATTCTACCACACTAAAGTCCGCGTACAGATTAAATTTGCTTTAAAATCCTTGATATCAAACTTTGATTAAATTCCGTTAAATATCCATGCTAGCCAAATGTGTGTGTTTTGGAAAGACATGACAGTTATGATATTTTCAGTGGGTATTTCACGGAAAAGGATACCTTCCTCTACAACTGTGCCAAAATTGGCTTCTATATAAATTAATTGCTCAAAATTTCCTTCGTTGCCTGGACTAAGATCTGGACCCAGAAGTGAAGCTTATAACAGTTTTACTCATAACTTCTGCAGGCTCTGGTGACGTTGCAGCAGCTGATACATTCTCTGCAAAAACAACAAGCCGAATTAGAATACAAACCTCAGAATATTTATTAGGATAAAACATTGCGACATAAAATTTTATAATTAGTATACCATTATCTACGGTCTTCCCTTGGAGTCGAATTGGTATTCAGGCCTGCAGAATGAGCCGGTAATGTACGGATCTTACATTTTTCTGTATTTACAACTTGATTCTTCAACGCTATTAACACCAGTGTTGTTTCTCGAGTATTTGATTGCATTACGCTATATCGAAAAATATCAGTTTACTACCAAGTAAACAATATTTACTTATTTAAAATAAATTCCGCAAGCTTTTGTAATGGTTAAAAAATTTAACATTACAGTAAGTTTTAAAACAATACCGACATAACTGGAAATAATTTAGAATAAAACGTGAATATCAAAAAGTATTTAGTGCAACAGTGTCACATCTGCAGATACTTATAAAGCTGATCATGAAAGCATGGAAGTGTTTTTTTTGTAACAACGCCATATGAGCAAATAATACAAAAATAAATACGATACTGTTTTGCAAGAACGTCATAACACAAAATAAAACAAACATTACTCTTTACTGTCTTTATCTGCACAACGCCACATCTAAAGATAATACATTATACACGATAAAGGCATATTCACACTCAGCCATACCGTGACGTGACAGTGATTCTCGTTGACGTGGGCTCAGTGTTTCCTATTCACACTGGTCAGAATTTTCTTCGTGCTCTTACAGCGCAGTTACAATTTTTGCTTTGATTCTGGTTGAAGAAGAAACGAGAATAAAGCGTAAGTGGGTGCATCAAGCATGCAAAATAGAGGAACAGAAGGGGAATTCGCTGCAATTTACAAGGAATTAGTAAATGATGGAACGAAATTTTTTTAAGACTTCAGAATGTCTGAAAATTTGTTTAACTTACTGCTGAATAAGTTGAAAGTTAATATAGAAAAGCAAGATACGCGCTAGAGAAAAGTAATCACCAAGAGTTTGTTTAAGGTGAGTATGGAGTAATGTTAAATAAAATTCGGATGTGCACTGGGTGCGCGTGCACAAAATCAATTAGTTTTTTATCATCAATATTTTCGACCAAATCCATTAGGATGTTCAAGAAATTACAGAAAAACACTGCAGTGAAAATCGAAAATATCGTTATAAAACAATGTGAAGTTCACGGTACGGCGCCGGCGAGAGCACTGAAAGCACTGTCACTGTCACGTGCCGGTCTAGTGTGAATCAGTTCATCCTAATGCTAGGAAGAATTCTTTTAGTTTCGCCAAGCGAATCACGTGCCGATCACAGCTCTGTCACTTTACTGATGAGTATGAGTAGGCCTTAAGGAATAAGATGAACAGTGGTCTTACCTTTTCAGCAACAAGGTCACAATCCGAAATAGACACTCTTGTTGAGATAAGATCAGGGTTTCGTACATAAACAGATTCATAACTGAAATAATGCGGTATTGCAACTAACATACTCGAGGAATCGTAATCCCACCACAACAAAAATAGCGCCATCCCGAGAAAAATCTTGAGAGTACAGAAATGACAATGTACCTGTTAAAAGTATACATCATTCTCATTATCCCTGTAGTATTAACTCAAAAATCATCATTTTTGAGTAATGTCGTTGTTGCAGCAATTGCTGTTTAAACATTACCGGCGTTAGTGAATATAATACGTAAGGTAATATGATATTAACATTAATTAATACTGCTTTTATATTATGATGTACCTTATATTTTAGTCGAAAAACGACTATTTATAAATTTTTTTTTTTAAATACTACAAAAAAGAATATTGCTTAAAAACCGCTTACAGCTGTTTTGTGAATTTTTGGGCGTGATGGAAATAAAGAAGACACTGGAACTTCTTTGCTTATCCAGTGTTAATTCTAAACAATGATCTAACCTATCGAACTTCCTTGAAAAATATTTATATAATTGAAAAATAATGAAGTGATCATGATATATTTCTATTAAATTATAAACTTTTTTTATATTAGCGCTTTATCTAAATAAAGTATTTAAAATTACCGGAGATTGAGAATTTATTACTACAGGAGAGATATCGATGTTATGCTACAAACTATCGATAGTTCACCACCTATGTTTTGGTCAGTATGAAGGGATTGGTTGCTGATTTGTTAATGTTTATGTTTATTTTATTATAAACAATAAAGTGATGAAATAGCTTGATACAAATAAATTTTAATAATTTGACTATGCTTGAAGAAACAAGTTATGAGCATTTGGCAGAATTTTATGTGAATTTAAATGAGAGCATTGACAGTGAGCATGTTTATTGTTTGTGTAGCAGAGTTATTATTAGGTAATGAATACAGAATTGAATCTGTCTGTGCTCGTTCATTCTGACACTAAAAAATTGTTTTTTCTATATTAGAGGTGAAGAAACATTGAATCAGGAATATCTTGAAACAGGAATTATTGAAGAACACTCTGTTAAGTTTTTTAATTCATCTACGGAATCACATCAACCTAGATCTATTCATACAAATAAAAAACGAGAACATGTAAGTTATTGTGAATTTTGAAAAAACTACTGATAGCCTAGTTTTGTGACTTTTCTATGATAACTTTGATTCATTCTAGAGAACTGAAATGGCAGGAGTTTTCAATATTTTTTTTTAATTAAACTAATTATATTTGAATACAAGCTGTATATTACATTGATTGCCTTTTAGGCTTTGTCTGTTGGCATCAGGATAGATAGTAATTTATTTTTTGTGGGGTTTGGTATTTTTTTGTAAATTGGATAGAAGATGTAATGTACAGTTATTAGTAAAAATAGCATTATAAGAAGCCTCTTTAGTCTGGTATAGTTTACTACTCTATTAGTTTTGATACTCAATCATTCAGTGTAATATAGCCTTATTATTTTCTTATCTATTTTGTTTTCTCTTATTGTCTAGATATTTATCATTTTTTCATTCCTGGTTTTTCTGTTCTGTAGGCGATGTTGTACATAAACATTGAATATATAAAAACATTATTTGATTATAATATTCTATCTTGACTTTACTCACTACCTATTGGTCAATTTACAAACTTCACTATTGTCCACATATTATCGCTTTTTTAATAACAAATAAATTCAAAATCAATAGGTATTATTATTGCTAAACCTTGCTTGAACTATAAATGTGATGTGGTTAAAATTTAGTACAGATTGGTTCAGTAGTTTTCACGGTTAGTCATCACATACAAAAAATGGCTTGTCCTTTTATATTATAGTATAGATTTTGATTATGATTTATTATTTACTCATGTTCAGAAATATTTAAGGGTAATAAATTATTATTTTTTCAAAATAATCATAAAATCCACAAGTGGTACTTTTTAATAGTGGATTAGATGAAAGAGACATGAGTATAATAAGTTTGTGATAATGGTCTGTTGTTTATTTCATTTCTTGATATGGTAATGAGGTAGTAAGGCGTAATAAATTAATATTATTTCCTTGATTTTATTATAAACTAACATCCCTGTCGCGGCTTCGCCCGCCCTCAAAAGTAAAGATAATTTCAACTAAAAATTAAAGTTTTATTTGTTTATCGATAAGATTCTTGTATTTTAGCATGTGGTTGAGCATTATTTCTTTAATGATTTTTTCACGCATAGCAGTAATTATTAATCTAGTTATAATTGCACTGATTAGGTGGTTGAAGATTACGTAAAAGCACCATTAGACATAAAGTTTTTAATTTTAATATATGAATTGGTAATCAAGTTGGTTAAAGACTATTAATAAACTCTTGCGGAAAATAAACTGCATTATCAGTGCTTACGACAAAAGGCCTGTGGATCATATTTTTACACACGATATAAAAAAGCAAAGGATCGACATTTTGATTTAGTAAGAATTTGTATTCGGCAGAAATAACTTTATTGATTTCATCTGGTTGGATGTTGATTTCAAACTATAAAAGTATATGACAGTGTGGCAAACCTTGGTCCTGCCTCTCAACATTATACATTTAAATGTTAGTTATTGTAGATTTTACCATTGCAAAACCTTCCTAGAATTATAAAAATTATTTATTTAGATGTCGGTACAGATAGGTTCAGTTTACCATTGTTAACTCTATTGTGGAATGGCGCTATACACAATCAGTCAATTTTCAAGCTTCACTGGGATCCACATATCGCCCACCATAATTAAATCTTTTTTAATAATTTTCTTGATAGTTTAATAAGTAAATTTTATCATCAATTTCAAGCTGTTTTGTAACCTCTCGTGTAAAATGGCACTCGCCACCTATCGGTCAATTAAATATAAATTAAAAATCAGTAGATTTTAATATTGCTAAACCTTCTTAGAACTAGGAAGATGATGTAGTTAATATTTAGTACAGATTGGTTCAGTAATATTCGCGGTTAGTGATCAAAAACGAAAAATGGCTTGTCCTTTTATAGAATAGTATGAATTATTATTATAGTAAATTTTCTAATTGTAAATCTTTCAAGAACTATGAAGATGATGTAGTTAAAATTTGGTTTAGATAAGTTCATTAGTTTTACTAAAACGCTATGGTCGCTTGCCACATATTCGATTTTTAAATTTCACTGGAATCCACACGTCACACCACATATTTATAGCTTTTTGGATAACAAATTAATTTAATTTAGTAATTTTATTATCAATTTATAGCTTTATTTAACACCGGATCATTGTAACCTCTCTTGAATGGCGCTCACTTTACTACAGACCACATATTTATCACTATTTAAACAGTAATTTAATAGAAAATATATAAATTTTATTATTGCTAAACCTCCCTTGAACTATGAAGATGATGTAGTTATATTTGGTACATAATAGTTCTATAGTTTTCGCGGTTAGTGATCACGAACGGAAATGGCTTGTCCTTTTATATATAACTTCATCATCCCCCATCGAGACTTCGCCCTCTCTCATAGGTGAAGATCTTAGATAATTTTAACTAATAATTGATTTTTTGTTTATCGATAAAAATCTTGTATTAAAGTGAACAATTGAAAATTATATTTTTGATGATATTTTCACGCATAGCAATCATTATTAACTTGGTTAAATTTAGATGGATTAGGCGTTTGAAGATAACATAAAGCATAATTAGACATCCAATTTTCAATTTTAATATAAGAGTTAGTAACCCAGATGGACAGAGACTATTAAGAAACTGCATTATCAGTGCTTACAACTAAAGGTTCAAAGTTCATATTTTTACACACGATATTAAACAGCTGAGGATCGGCATTTTGATTTTTAATAATTTTCATTCGACAGAAATAATTTTATTGATTTGATCTGGTTGGTTGTTAATTTCTAACCATAAAAGTATGTGGTAGTGTGGCAAAACCCGTTTCTAACACTCAACATTGTAGATTTAAATTTTTATTGTTGCTAAACCTAGAACTATGAACATGATGTAGTTAAAATTTGGTATATTTCACTCCATATAGCTGTTTTTATAACAATTTAATTGAAAATAAGTAAATTTTATTATCAATGTTCACCTCTATGTAACACTGTACCTTTTAACCTTTCATGTAGATGGCAATTGCCGCCATTTTTGAACTTCACTGTTATCCACTTATTATTCATTTTTCAATTAAGAATTAGTTGAAAATCATTAGATTTTACTATTGCTAAACCATCCTATAAAAATGATGTAGTCAAAATTTGGTAGAGATTGGTTCAGTAGTTTTTGGCGGTTAGTGAACACAAACGAAAAATTTCTTGTCCTTTTATATAATAGTATAACCTTATACCGCCATATGTTAGAATCATATAGAGCTAACAGATAATTGTGACTTACAGATAATATACAAATAATATTGCGACAATAAATTAAGATATAAGGTATCCTATCTTTTTTGTTGGATCAAACTGCACACGGTGTGCAAATTTGATTAAAATCGGTTCAGTAGTTTAGGTGTCAGCCTGCCCCAAGACAGCGACACGTAATTTATATATATTAAGATTATGAGTGTAGTTGCTAGGGGTGGTTAGTGACCGACATCAAAGAAACCGATAGAAGTTCACAATTGAGAGTTCTTCAGGCATAGTTAAAGTAGGATACCAGTAAGGTAAGGTGGGGTAAGTGCATTAGTCCGCCATAATTTCTATTATCATTTTGTTATATCAACTGTCATCTGTTGTATGTAAACAGAACTTCATACCTTCCAAACCTAGCATACTAGAGTGCTCTACTGTAGAAGATAACCTCTCCAGGAATTTTCATAGTTCAACCTGTTGATCTAGGTGTAATGTAAAGTTGAATGAGTTAAAATTATAAAATTGTATTGTATGTATTTTTCTCAATTTTTCTAATTTCAAGGAGTAAAATGATTTCTGGGAGTTGCTTATTTTTGCACTTACCCCATCAAAGAACCAATTCACTGCTAAGGAGTTTACAAGAGATTTATCCACTTACCCCGTTTAGGTGTGGCAAGTACGTAAATGGGACTTAAAATTGATTTTCCTTCACACTGATAATAATTTTTAGGATATCAGGGAAATCAACTATATTGCTTAAAAGAGTATATTTCAACGTTTGCAATATAACAAAAAATATTATTCTAGCATTAATAGCTGATTTTTTATGTTAAGTTAAAGTTGAATTGGCACTCCATATGATGCAATTGCCCCACTTCACCTTACCTTTTTGTTTTCCAGAGAATTGATTTGAACTAATTTTATAATTTCTTAAAATGTATGTTTCTGTGAGCTATCTGAACTTTAATTTCAGCCGCCTCTCATATTTGTTGTTGGTACTACTATCTATATTATAAAGACTACTGCAATATAAACATGAGCAACCTAAAACATAAACATTTATTAATAAAATTATTCACTGTCTTAAAACATAACTAAGTTGGTAGGGAAAAGTGGGACAGATGTGACATTGGGGCACAATTGACAGTTAGTTCCTCTTATGAGTTCTATTTTATAAATCATGATGGGATTTCTTTTGGAAATTGTAAAGTTATTAAACATCTGTTCCCACTGTTTTTATAATTTCCAATACAAATCATGCCTTGTTTTAAAAAAGCTCAAAAGAGGGACTGTTAATCGTGTCCCCATAACAAATCTGCCCCACTTTCCCCTAGGTATTTTTGTGAAATCAGATCAACAGTGATGTTTTATGAACTAAACACTTATAAAAATTGTAATTCATGGGAAGAGAAACAATGGTTCAAATACAAAAAGTAGTTTAATTTGTATCATATTATAGAAATTAGTTTGATGTGATTAGCACTGCAAATACTGTGGAAAATAATCCTGTTTCTTAAGGAACTGCAGTTATTATTGTGCATACAGCTTAATTCTAAATATCTTAAAATAGGGTACCAAAGAAAAAAAAAATACTAAATTAATTGTCAGGAGGGAAAAAAATAAATGTTAGGTGTTTCTTAATAGATATTTGGCCCAGACTGCAATGATTATTGAACCCAGAGGAATTAGGATGTGTACACTTCAATAATTAATACTTCTAAGAGCTTTTTATATTTTAACTATTTATTTATTTATTCAAAGAAATATTTCATATTTATTTACTTTGCTGTTATTTATAAACTTCTTTATATTCATTTTAAATAATCACTTTTAATTCTCCTTAGTCCAGGTAGCGTGGTAGCTCAGTGGATAAGACCCTGAACTGCAAGCTCTAGGGCCCAAGTTTGATTCTGGCTGAAAGCAGAAAATTTAAATCATGTAATTTTAGCCATGTTTTGACATCGGGTTCTAGAAACCTTTCTGAGGCATATTCAGCCTCTTTAAAATGGGGGATCATTTAATTGGAGGGAACACCTTGTGGTTAGGAATGACTGCTGACCTCACAACATCATTGATGATGTCACCAGAGCAGTGAAGTAGGTCTGCATAATACTTGTCATTTTTTGTGTTATACCTGTACAATCACAAAGAATGGTGGTCATTACTGCCTGACTTTTGCCTTTGGTGGAGGTTTTTCTCCCTGACATTAATATATCAAGAACTGTTGCTCTCTAAAGAGTACTTCCTCACTATGTACTAAACCATAAATCTTTTACAGGTTATAGTGGTGCAGGTTTTTTTTTCTTTTATTATCTCTAGTCTAGCCTATTACAATGGTATTATCTCAGATATGAACTTAAATACATTAATAATTTTTATACTGGTTTAAATTTTTGCCTAAAAATAATATATTGTAGTAGAAAAATTAAGTCAATATAAAATATTATGAAAAGAAGTAACCAGTTTACGATGATGATGATTTAAAAATTTGGTAAATTATAAAGTTGTAAGGTGTAAAATTGTAATGAATGGATGAATGAAAATAAATTTTATTCTGGGGCCTTTGCCCCTTAAGAATAATTACAATGAACAATTAATGGCTACCTAGCATACCGTATATATAATTAAGAAATATGATAAAAGCAAAGAAAATATAATAAAATTAAATTAGGAATTTAAATGAAATTCAAATTACAATATAAAAGTATTGTTACATATTTTCAAACATCACACAAAAAACAAATTATATCTTGAGGTTAGAATCTAAGATAAGTTACCAAAACAAAAATAGAGAAAATAAAACAAAACTTAATGAAATCAAATACAATAATCAAAGCAAATATAAATTATCTGGAAAGATAATGTGTCTCATCTGATAAATAATATAAATTATGCCAAAACCAATTCAGTGCAATAGCACTAGACCAATACTGTACAAAATCAATATTACATTCTGAATGTTCATATCTCATTTTAAGAGATATTTTCTTCATCTATATGACTATTAGATTGAATATCTAACAGGTAACTGAAAAGTCGGGATTTGAAGCTGTTATGAGAGGAGGAATGGCGAATGATGGAAGGGAGGGAATTCCAGAAGTTGGAAGCTCTGGATATAAAGGAACGTTTGAAGGATGTTGTGTTGAAAAGAGTTAGGTAGAGGTCTGAGGAACGGGCTCTGGTTTTGCAGGAGCTCACTGACGATTTTAATGTTAAAGCTTTCAGGATATAGGAAGGAGACTGTGAGGAAAGAGATTTGTAAAGGAACGAACCAAGAAAGTACTGTCGACGGAAGGAAGGGAATAACCATTTTAATTTGGTGTAGTGGTGGGAAATATGTTCGTGCCGTGGTATTCTCAGAACGAATCTCAGACAGCAGTTCATTATTTTCTTTAGTCTTGCCTCTTGAGATTTCGAGAGACCTCCATACACCACACTACCATAATCAAAATGAGGGAATATTATAATTATAAATTGATTGGTCAACTCCTTGTTAGTGATATTGTTACTATTGTTTTGGTTATATTATTAATAAAACTGAATAGAGTTGGTGTGACTTATTAGAGGGAAACGAAGAGGAATGAGAACCAGGTGGGGCAGCTGTTTGATGAGGAGAAACTATAAAATTGATCTGACAGGATAGGGTATTAGAATCACAAGATCTGGTGTAAACACAAAGTTAAAATTATGATCTGTTAAAAGAGATTTAATGCTTAAGAATCCTAATGTTGACATATCCGTATTTACTTATCATTTTCTTATAACTTTTTTTTTATTCCTTACTATTCCACCCATCACAGTTTTCAGATAATTCTTTCAGTTTCCCAACATCTTGTTCTTTTTCTTTTGACCTCATCAAAATTTCATTAGTTCCATTAGTTAAACTTAATTCCTTTCTCCTTAAAGTTGTTTGATTCCATTATTTTGGCACCCCACCTAACTAATCCCTTAGATCCCAGTAATTTTAGATTGTGAGACATCATGATGATGTCTACGCTCTTTATGTCAAATGTAAAATTGTTATTTATATTGGAACAAATGTGCATGTAAATTGTAAGATATATATGTTTTCTGCCAGATTAAGAAGGAAAGGTGTAAGAAAAAATTGGTGTTATTGTTTTTCAGTGTATTCTCCTTTAAGCCTCAGCTCCATACTGAATACTACACTTAGGCAATATTTCTATTCCATTAAAAAAAATAATTTCTTCTTTGCTTGAAAAATGTTTTTCCACAGCTAGTTAGACCCTTTGTTGGTGTTAAATTTCCTCCCACAAAGGTGAGATTTTAATTTTGAGAAAAGGTCTACATTGCTAGAGGCCAAGTTTGGACTGTAGGGTAGATGAAAGATTTATTGGAATCTGCCTTCTTTTACAGAGGCCTTGGAAATCAAAGCCATGTGGAAACAAGCATTGTCATAAAGAAGCTGAACATCTGTGCTTTGATTTCTCCACGTTTTCTCTTTGATGACGTCACGCAAGCAGTGAAGTAGGTCTGCATAGTATTCGCCATTTATTGTGTTGTTCCTTTCCTTAAAATCAATCAATAGTATACCTTTGCAATCACAATAAATGGTGGCCATTACCGCCTGACTTTGTCTTTAGTAGAAATTTTTCTCCCTGACTTTAATATAATTTTACTCATTCTTTTACAGCGGGATATGAGGGAGAGGACTGCTCATACTGATCATCCAAGCACTTTAATTTGTTCAGGAGTCTGGCCCTGTTTACAAAAGAATTTAATTACTGCTTGGTATTCAGTTTTGAACCATGTGAATATTCAAGGTTTGATACAGGCTCCTAGAACTAAGAAAATTCTGGTGATATGAAGAGAACAGACATAGATGTGCTTGGTTGGTCAGGTTTGAAGGTAGGGGATTAGGGCAGGCTGGAAAATTATGGTCCTTACTACGTGAACTTATTTCATTTAATATTGATTTAATCATTATAATTTAGTGTAATAGCATTGAAATGGGATTCTTATGACTCCGAAAATATACTGTCAACAATCCAGATGGGTTTCCATCTGTTATTGATTAATTTTGGTCGTTTGTTGAGGCTTAACTTATATTCTGCTACTAGGCTCAACAAGGACGGCTAATCCTATAGGTTACTTTTTGCTCTAGGCACTCTGAGACTCTCGCCCCAATGTGCTCGGCTATTGATACCCCTTGATTTTGATTATATTATGACTTTCAAGGTGGAGCATTGTCTTTCAACTATAGTCTCCATCACATTGAAACAGTTCCTTTCTAATCTTTTTACTTTTTGAATAAGGTATTATTGTTAATATAAAATAACTAATATTTTTTTTAAACAATAAGTTATTTATTTGCTTTCATTCTGTAATTGGTTGTGTATTGTACTTTTATGTTTACTGATCTTTTATTAGCTAAGCATGAACTGGAATGGCAGTTTTATACATTATGATCCACAATCAGTTCAGAACTAGTCAAGAAGAATGTCGTATATTTATAAATATGAAATAAAATCTTCAGTGCTTGTCTCAACTTTGGCTGAATCTGAATAGTCTGACAAATTTATAAGGTAATTTACTCAATCCATTTTCAAAACTATAAAAATTAAAGAATTCACTGAATGAAAAACATATTACCTGAATAATGAAGAATTTTACTGGTTAAGCTAGTCGATCCATTCAATCCATATTAAGCTCCCATGCCCCAATCAAAATCCAAACCTTTTGATGTTCCTATATCTCCGTCGCTGATCCCAAAAATAAATAAGGCATTATGAAAATAGGAGGATTTCAACCAAGACAAGAAATAAAAGGCATACTATTGCGTAACAAATTTTTCATAATGTATATCAATCATCTATATAGGACAAACTTACAGAAATATTCTACCCAATCTCTCAACCTGGCAGAACAAACTAAATGAGTCAAGAACTAAATGTATACTGCAGCTACAGAAATTAATAAAGACATAGATAACAAGATTAAACATAAAGGCATCTATTGCACCATGCATGAATTTCAGACAGTACCACCTGGATTCTGTCTGTCTGTTCTAAGATAAGAAAAAAACAAACATAACTAATAGATTTGTTTCCATAAGTGTCAACTTAGTATTTATTCATGATTTATTATAAATCTTTAGTATTATTGCCATAGCTGAACATAATTAAGTAGTTAATTCATTCTTTTAACATAGGCCACTTTTTTTTGTCAGGATGATGGTGTAAGCTGTTATTGTTCTGCCTCCCATTGTTCAACTGATGACTCTACAAGAGAGGCTCCTCATTCAGATAGCGGGGCAGATTTGTCAGAAACATCCCCACAAGACCCAGATTGGGAAGCATATTGGACGAAACATGGTGAACGACTTATTTGGGAATCCTGGATCCAGAGATATGGAGATTATATTGATACAAATTATTTAAAACACGACCCCAACCAAACAGTGTCAGGTAAATCTCCTAGCCAAATCATTGTGTTCCTCTTTTAACAGACTTTATTAAAAACAGTGAGTACACAATGCTGTATTGTAATCATACATTTGTAAGTGCCATTTCTGTTTTTTTGCTTTTTCAAGTTTTTTTTTTTAATGTAAATTAATTTTTATGTAATTACTATTTTCTTATTTTTCTTCTTGGCTCCAAAACTTATCTTTTATTTCCCTAAAAGATTTTCCCTTAATAAACAAAGAATTTTATTTTAATTCTATTTTTATTATTAAAGAAGCTATTGAAATTCTAATACCAGAAGTTAAAGTTAGCCCCAATTTAAAAATAAGATAAAATTCTGACACATTTTAAAATTAAAGAATGGAGTTTTGAAACATATGTTTTTAAAATAGAGTATTGAATGCTTGTCTCACCTCACTAAATAAAACCAATGACAAACCTCTGTTAGTTCACAATTTTTTGTATTCTATGTTGAAAATCCATATTGAAACCAGTTAAGAAAATTATGATAAAAATTTCTATTCAAAATCAATATTTGCAAGTGAACTAAAATCTAAAATGAAAAAAAAAAAAAAAAAAATTACATCATCAGAACACAAGATAGCCCAATCATTGATTCCAATATTAATGGCAAATAATTCATTAATCCTGCTTTTATTGATCTTTCTATAACATCATGTGTACCTCAACTGAAACAGTTGTTTTATCTATGATGAGCCATTGTAATTAAACATTGTAGTGAAGGCCATCTTGATCAGATATAGAGAGAAGAGATTTAAGATTAATGTTTTAGTAAGAAAGGGTTAACTGCACATAATTTTAGGATATCGCAGTTAAAGAAAGTAAAACAACTTTTTTGTCCTTAAAATGTCTGATCCCTGATTTAAATTATTAAAATTTCATCTTATATCAAAAACCAACAACTTCTATTTTTAATTTTAGGTAAGGCCGAAATAGGTGTTTATAAGAATAGAGTAAAATAAATCGTATGGGCTGCCACCTTATTGTTCATATGTATTGTTCATCCAATCTCACTGCTTGTATGTCCTGTACGTGCTGCTGGCAACCAATCATTTATATGAGAGATGGGCTGACTAATCATTACAGCCAACTAACCGGGTGCTTCTTTAATCAGTGACTAGTCGGCCAGTTTTATTCATTTATATTTCTGTACTAAAAAAATAGGTTGATTCAAATAAAATCATGGCCTTTATTAATTATAATTTTTATTCAAGATTCATCTTTTCAGTTTGTTGTTTAATCCTGGAACAATAACTTTTCTTTTGTAACCAATTATTGGACTTTAAAAAAGATTATGATATTAACAAAAAATAAATTTTATAACTTCTGTAATACTCAATAAAGAACTTACATAACTTACTAGTTATTTTTAACACTACGAGGAGTCTGAAAAGAGGATGGATATCAGTACCTTCTAATAAAAACTTTAATTAAATTGCTACCAATGTCTAGTAGCTTTACGAGTAATTGAAGTGTTATTATTACCATTATCTTAATATTTTCTAGATTTCTATTTTTAAATTTGTAAATTTCATTTAAAAGATTTTTAAAAAAAATTACTTTAATGTTACTTATTTATTAAGAATTGTTCCAGGTAACATTGAAACCCTGGCAGATTCTTTTCCAGAGAATGAGAGTAGTGAATTGACTCGGCTAAGCTACAGTTCTGAAATTAGTGACTCTCTAACAAACGTCACTCCTCTTACACTCTCTGAATTATCTACTGAAGACTCATCTCTCTTATCATCATCTGACTCGGCTGGTTCTGCTTCAGCCGATGCAACTCAGTGGCAAGCGCTATGGATTGACCATTTTAACACACAATACAACATTGCGTACCAGGATTATTTGGCTCGTGTCTCATCTTATCCTTCAAATAAGTGGATACCAATGGATCAGCTTGACGAGTCTCCGAATGTAATAAAAAGGAAAAAGACCAAAATCAACAGTAATAATAGGTAATATTTCAAATTATTTATGTATCCTTATTATTATTATTTTTTTTTTTTCATTGCTGTTGATAAAAAAGAGTTTTTCTCTTTATTAAAATTAAAGAGTTCTCATAAATTGCTTCATTATTTATTAAATTTAGGAGTTTGACCTATTCTTATTATGTGGACCTCCTCTTTCCATCCTTGTCACATTGCTTCCCCAGCGCAATCGACTAATCTTAATATACTTCCCTTCTTTCATATTATCATCGTATTTATTTAGCACTTCAGTCTTAGTTGGGCCTTGGCCAACCCATGAAATGATAAGTACTCCCGTCCTCCTTTCATCCTCTTTTGCGAATCTTTTTCTGCCCATGCAACATTATTTTTGATAACCTACCATCTAGTATCCTTTGCACTTGTCCAAACCGCTACTACTATTTTTTGTTATCTTCCAATTTCCATTTTCGTTAGCTGAGCAGAAAGTCTTTCTTAAGACCTCCCTTTATCAAATTCTTAGCATCATATCACTCTCCCAAGTTAACCATTAGCTCCCATATGTTACCATTAGGCTTCATTATCATTTTATAAATAGTGGTCTTCCAGATTGAGACAATTCTTGGAATTTCATGATCTTGTTTAGTAAATAAAAATATTTGTTACCATTCGTATTATGTTATTACTCCAGTCAATGAAGGCCAAAAAGAGGGTGTAATATGCATTTTCTGTAATCCAAGGTTTTTATTTGGAAACATGCTGAGGATAGTTAGGTAGGAAGTTAACATACTAAATGTCCTGGAATTTTTGGGCCTCGGACAGGAGGGGGTGGGTGGGCAAAGGATCCAAATTTGTCAAAGATCCCCGGTTTTTCGCTCATATCTCAGTAACGGTGCGCTGTATGCAGAACATGGCTGTTTACTAAATTAATGTTAATTAAATTTTCCACAAATTGTATTTGATACACTCGGTAAATGTTAAAAAGCGATTTTCACCTCACATTCTTTCTCTATATCTTCTAAACCGTTTATCCTATGACAAAAGGTCTTATAATAAATATAGAGCATAAAAGCTGCTTAAAATTTTTTTACATATCTTCCTATTTATCTTCAATCTGTCAAAAGTTAATGTTTTAATCACCAATTATATATATTTTTTTTTTTTTGTAAAATGTGGTATTTAGCAGTGGTCTCATTTCTTGAAACTCAATTCCTCCTCTAAGTCTATATATATATATATATATATATATATATATATATATATATATATATATATATATATATATGCATTATGTATTCTAATTAATGTCTATAATGAACTTAAATGATTCATTCTCACACTGAGAGTCCCAAAACCAAATTAAGTTGCACTTCTCTGTGAAAACATGTTTTTTTGTACTGTTTAGGCTATAACTCCAAAACTATTCATCCTATCCAAAATTTCATTTTTTCATCTTGATGTTGATTAAATTTACTATTAAATTTTGATCAAGTTCCGTAAAATACTCATGCCAGCACATTGACTGCCCGTATGATGTTGAAATCAACATGTTTTTAGCACTTTTGGCTATAACTCCAAAACTATTAATCTCATCCAAAAGTTCATTTTTTTATCTAGAAGCTGATTAAATTTACTATTAGATCCTATATATGAAAATGTGATGATTTTGACATGTTTGGTGGGATGACATGGGTGTTTCAAGAACATAAATCAAATTTTTATATATATGATCTAGTAGTAAATTTGATTAGCTTCTAGATGAAAAAAATGATATTTTGGATGGGATTTATAGTTTCAGAGTTATAGCGCAAAATGTGCTGAATTAACGTGGATTTCAGTATGAACTTGCTGGCATGAGTGTTTTATGGGACTTGATCAAAATTTCATTTGTAGGATCTAATAGTAATTTCAATTAGCTTTCATTTTTTCCTCAGTTTCTTTATGAAAAAAATGAAATTTTGGATAGGATGAATAGTTTCGGAGTTATAACCTTTAGAGTACCGAAAAATGTGTT
The DNA here is from genome assembly GCA_003667255.2 of Euschistus heros. Lineage (NCBI taxonomy): Eukaryota > Metazoa > Arthropoda > Insecta > Hemiptera > Pentatomidae > Euschistus > Euschistus heros. The sequence continues at coordinate 181,339 of RCWM02000626.1, read as the reverse complement.
TTTGCAGAGTAATGCAACTTACCCAACTTATTTTGGTTTTGGAACTCTTAGTGTGAGAATGAATCATTAAAGTTCATTATATGCGGTTAATTATAATACGTGACGCGTATATTATAAGGCCTTTTGTCATAGGATACAATTTGTAGAGAATTTAATTTAATTAATAATCATGTTTTGCGTACGGTGCACCGTTTTTGAGATTTGAGTGAAAAAATTGGGACCTTTTGCCCTCCAACCCTTCCTGTCCCCAGGCCCAATAACACCAGTACATTTGGTATGTTAACTTCCTAACTATCCTGCATGTTTCCAAGGAAAAATCTTGGATTACGGAAAATGCTCTCTATAATCCTTTATTGCATGACCTTTATATTATTTCTGTCATTTGTTTGGGACCCTAGGTATTTAAAACTCTTGCATCACTTGAGGTACGCATGATGATATAGAAGGATCAATACAATTAGGATTGATTAATTAAGTGCCACTTCTATTGAGATTATTTTATTTGAAAACTAGGTTCGAATGCTAAACATTCATCTTCAGTTCTAAAACATACACAAATTTTTCAACACATCAGTACTATGTTACATAGATCATATATACTAAAGTTTTTTAAAAAAGACTTTTAAAAAAATCAATATGCGCAAACATACTAAAAACAGAAATAGAAAAAGCCCAGAACTTTAAGATAAAGACATCATCCGAATACAGGATAGCACGTGCATTATTAACTAAAATATTAAAAAACGACATTACAATCATAAAAGCGGACAAAGGGAACACCGCAGTAATTATAGAAAAAGAGTTATACAAAAATAAAATCTATGACTTCATCGAAAAAAACAGCTTCCCCTCTATAAAAACCCCACTAAAAAATTTAAAAGTCAAGTCCGTGAGTTAATAAATAATAGTATTTTAATACCTGATAATATAAAATACAACCTGATTGAAATGAATCCTTTGCCGCCCCGTCTCTACGGCCTACCCAAAATACATAAAGCAGACATTCCAATAGGACCAGTAGTTTCCTACATTAATAGCTCCATATACAAACTTGCTCATTATTTAAACAACATGTTCTATAGAAAATTTCTTTTTCCCCACGAAATACAATAAAAAAACTCAATAGAATTAGTCAACAAAATTAAAAACGTAAATGTTCCAGACAATGCAAAGTTAATATCATTCGATGTCACAAATCTGTTTACCAGTATCCCACCTTCAGAAACAATAGAAATTTTAGAAGAACTAATCTTCAACCACTAGAAAAATTAGACTTTTACAATTTAATGTCATTTTGCATAAAACATGATTATTTTCAACTTAACAATACATTCTATAAACAGGAACATGCTTATCTCTAAACGCTATTTTGTTTGTTAGTCATTTGTTTACAAAAGTCAGTTGTTTTTAAGTCGTTTACGTGGACGTATCATACCTTTCTTTGGTGTTAAAAATGTCTAATTTTAAGCCAAATAAAGAGCATTTGCAGCATGTCATGATTTTCTTATTTAATCAAAAGAAAAAGGCATCTGAATGTCATCGAATTCTTGTTGAGACTTATGGCGATGTTGCTCCAACCGTCAGGACATGTGAACGTTGGTTTCAAAGTTTCAAACGTGGTGATTTTGATGTTACTGATCAAAAACGAGAAAATCGACCAAAAAAGTTTGAGGACTTCGAATTGCAATCTTTATTAGACGAAGACAATACCCAAACCCAACAAATGATGGCAGAACAGTTGAATGTCACTAGGCAAGCCATTTCCGATCGCCTGAGAGCTATGGGAAAGATTCAAAAGGTTGGAAAATGGGTTCCACATGAATTGGACGAACGACAGATGGAAAAAAAACGAAAAACTGTGTGCGAAATGCTGCTTTTACGCCACGAAAGAAAGGGTTTTTTTTGCATCGAGTTGTAACTGGCGATGAAAAATAGATTTATTTTCAGAATCCCAAACGAAAAAAATCATGGGTAACGCCAGGACAACCATCCACATCGAGTGCAAGACCGGATCGTTTTGGGAAGAAGACAATGCTGTGTGTGTGGGGGATCAGAAGGTAGTAGTCTACTACGAGCTTCTCAAACCCGGCGAAACAGTCAATACCGAGCGCTACCGACAACAAAATGATCAATTTGAGTCACGCATTGATCGAAAAACGCCCAGAATGGGCTCACAGGCACGCCAAAGTCATTCTTCAGCATGATAACGCTCCTGCACATTCAGCCAGATTGACTAAGGAAACGATTTCTTCGCTTGGTTGGGAACTCCTACCCCACCCGCCGTATTCACCTGACCTGGCGCCTTCTGATTATCACCTCTTCTCATCGATGGGACACTCATTGGCGGAGCAACACTTCAACAATTTCGAAAACGTACGAAAATGGCTCGATGAATGGATTTCAAATAAAGATGAAGCATTCTTTTGGAATGGTATCCATATATTGCCCGAGAGATGGACAAAATGTGTAGAAAGCGAGGGTCAGTACTTTGAATAAAATATATTATACTTTTTTTTAAATTACTGTGTATATATTTTAAGAAATAAACGACATTTTAAACTTGCATACCTGGTAGTTATAGACAACAATGCCAGGAGACCACTAACACACAAACTCGTAGCATTTCATAGCATAATATACCGCTAAATGAACGAAATTATAACAAAGAAATACAAACAATTCACACTATAGCTAACAACAACGGATACAGTAAAGCCACAATCAATAATATTTTAAGAAAACAAATACATAAAAAAACTATGAATAATATATACAAAACACCCCCAGAGGATAAAGCTAACCCTAAAAAATATATTTTGATACCATACTACGGCCCAATATCCGCTAAAGTCGGGAAAGAATTAAAAAAATTAGGTTTAAACCCTGCATTTAAAATAGATAAACCATTGTCATCATACTTCCCTTCACCGAAAGACAAAATAGACCCTTTCCAAAAAAGCGGTGTATACGAATTAAAATGTAATAATGACTGTGAAGCAAAATACACGGGAAAAACCGGACGATCGGTAAATCAAATAGTAAATGAACATATAAGAGCATACACTTATAAGACCCAAAATTCCAATTTCGCTATCCATCTAAATGAAAATAACCACAAATTTAATAAAGACTCGGGAGTAAAAATATTACATCAAGTAGAAAATAGCCTAAAATTAAATACTTTTGAATCACTAGAAATAATAAAATCGTTTAAAACCGATGCAGATTTTGGTTTAAATGATCAGATTAACATATCCAATAGCCCCATTTTAAATTTATTTCCCATAGGAACGGAAAAACCCAATGAGTCATAAGGGAAACCCCATTGTAAATCTAAAACTTGACCTACCTGCCTCTCCCTTTTACTTCTCACAAATTCAGTGTTTTAGTTACCTCGAAGGTGAGTGCCTATGCTTGATTTCTTGTCTTATCTTTTTTAAAAAACTTTAGTATATATAATCTATGTAACATAGTACTGATGTGTTGAAAAAATTTTGTATGTTTCAGAACTGAAGATTAATGTTTAGCATTCGAAACTAGTTTTCAAATAAAATAATCTCAATAGAAGTGGCACTTAATTAATCAATCCTAAAACTCTTGCAGTTCTGGAATTGGTGTCCATTAATTTAGCTTTAGCCCTTCATCTATCTCTAATTGCTTGTGTTTTAAACAGTCTCATATCCAATATAACTCTATTTTTCCTAAAATTATGTGGAAGCTAGTGAGATTTTTGGAGTCTGATTAGAACTGAAATCCTGACACAGATTCATATGAAAGAATTATTCCGTTATGTTTAAAATTCACCTTAATTATAATGATTTTATTTTATAGTCTACATATGTTATTTTGCTCTGGAAAGTAAATATATCCTAACCTTATGTTCCAGAAAACATCACTTAGTCAGACACATATTAGAAGATTTAAAATCGATTAGTATGGAGAAAGATGTTAAAGATGAAGTTAGTGATTATTCTGATAATGAAGGTGAACGACCGCTTGAAGTTAGTTCAAAACCAGTGAATCATACTAATCTTGATTCTTGGAATACCAACTCTTCACTATATTCTAATGTAACCAATTTAAACTCTTTTGATGATTCTTCTGCTGGATTATCTTCGCAGGCTGAAGATGTTGAGAAATTGAGATTTAAAGGAAGGTAAAAAGTTATTCAAATAGGCTTTTTTAATTTTTTTTATTCAGTGCATTTACCCTTATATATGTCAATCTCCCATTTTGAAAACTTTTTCCAGAAAAAATAAAGGATATAAAAAATCAAAACTGTTAAAAAAAGGTTATATTTATCTAAAATATTTAATAACACTTATTTATTTTAACTGTTATCAAATTCATTTTGCTTGTTACTATAAAATTCTGATTAAATTAGGATTAGGTACTGCTAAGGTAAAAATCATCATAATTTAGAGATTGTCATTTCTTAGTTAAATTTAAAATTGTTGTAGAGTTTTGTTTGTTTTATAAATAGGTTGTTAGTTTATTAAAATATTTTAAAAGAAGGAACAGATTTTGAGATTTTTTTTTTTTTTTTTTTTTTTTAAATTAAAAAATTATATTAAAGTTAACATCTCAATTCATAAAATTAACATTGCATATATACTCCACTATCTTTGTCACCACTGCCATCTGAAGATTAGCTGTTTACTGCATCTCCTAATTCTTGATTCCACAATATATCATCTTCATTGCTATCTAATATAACATATTTTGATATATGGATTATGAATGTGTTAATTCATTCTCTTCTTAAACTCATAAAAAGTTTTTTTATTCCTTTCAGCAGGGGTAATAGTATATTTAACCAATGATTATTACTTAGCATTCAAATGTTATAATAGGTCCTTTACTTTAATAAGTAAATGGCATATTAACTATATTATGTTACTTATTACATAGGAAGAAGTAAAATAAACTATGGTGTTATTTAAAAATCAAAAGTTTAGTTGAAATCAAATTTAACTAATTGTATCGGATTTGAATTTGAGTTGATCTTGTATGTATAGATCTTCTTTTTTTTTTTTTTTTTTTTTTTTTTTTTTTTCTTATGGAAGCATATTTAAGAGAAAGAAAACTTTATATATATTTAGCTAAATATGGTAATTTCTTGTTCATCTAGTGTGTTTACTCTTAATAAATATAAATAATAAGAGAAAGATTTTAATTTAATCTTACAATACGTTTAACATTTCTGAATTAAGTTTGTATGTAAATTTCCCATTTCTTAAATAATTCCATAACAAAAAATGTTGTTGTTCATGAATTCATATTTACTTGAATTCAGTATTATTTTGACTATTAATTTACCAATTTCATTTATGTTTGTTAGTATTCAGATTTCCAAAAACAATTATGGATTTTTTTTTATGGTGTATAACTGATAAAGGATTGTAACATTTTAAAAATTATTTTGGAAAATTTATATAACTTGTTTTTTTATTTATTTATTTTTTTATATGGATATTTCTTTTGCTGGGAGTCTATACTTTTTTGGTGTAACATTTTTTTCACAGTCAAAAATATAACAATATGACAAGCTCTAGCTCTGTTGGTGTTGCTCGGATCAAACATCTTCTTTAAACACTTATTCACCATGAAGAAAATCCACCACGATTCTTTTTAGTCAGTCACTTAATAATTTTGGCTTAATTCAACAACCACTTATTCACTGGGATGAAAGATATAACATATGATGTGTGCTAAGTAGATCTAGGTTAGTAATGTTTCATTCTTTTTCATCTAGAAATGAAAGAGACGAGGATAGGCTAAAGAATGCATTTGATCTAATTGGGATGGCTTACAGTGGTAAAGATGTTAAAAGTGGGTCTGTGATATTTAGAAAAAGAAATATCAGGTGGCAGAATAGGGCTCTCAACTTCAGGCATAGATTTGACTGTTTTAGTAAATTAGCTTTTGGAAATGATAAGGTAAATATTTTTTTTATATATATTTATAAATAAAGCAAATATTTAAAGAAACTTAACTTTTTTTTCAGAAGTTTAAAATATTTAAACCTCATCCTAGCTCATATTAATTGATGAATTTCATAGAAAATTAGTTCATTACTCTAGAAAGAGCATTCAGTATTGAAATGCCTCACCAAAAGTAATAATAATAAAGTGTCAAAACTCCTCTCCTGAAAAATTAGTCATTGGTTTTTCCTCTAGTTATACCTATTTGTATTTGTGATTTTTTTGTTTGTAATTAAATATTCATTGACAATCTTATAATCTCATTTAAATATGTCTTAAAAATTTAATGAAAATTGAAAAATTAGTTTGTCGGCTTGATTTTCTTTACATTCATCTTTACTCCTCCATGGAAACATCAATAAAATACCTTCCTCCTGGTTATCACTGTATATGGACTTCACTGAATCAAAAAAGTAATATATTTATATTTGTTTTATGACTGGTCAGATTAATTTTATAATTGACATTTCCAGATTTAATAGGCATGTATTTATGTATGGAATGCTCTTTTCTATCAGCCCATTGTATTTTATGAGAATTTTTTAATGCTATGAAAGTTTAATTTTAAAATTTCTTTAGTTTCAAGTTGAATTTCTTCTGATTCAAAAGTTAATTTAAAATTGGGGAAGGGATAGTACTAATTTTTAATTTTACTTATTTATTTATTTAATTATTTTTTAAATTAGAAAAAAGAAAACCAATCAGAAGATGCTGAAATCTGGCATTTAGCAGGTTCAGGAGATATTAAATCAGATTTTTCTGAAAAAGATGACAGCTCGAATAGTGAATTTTTCTCTGCTTCTGAAGAAGGAGAAATTAGTAAAAAGGAGAGGAGGAAAAGGAAAAAAAAACGAAAAGGCTTGCCTAAAGAGATGTTGGAAAATGAAAAGTTATTAAAATACTGGTACAAAAGATATCGTTTATTTAGTAGATTTGATGAAGGAATAAAACTTGATGAAGGTTTGTATAGTTATTACTACAGAACCCATATTTTCTCATTATTACTTTTATATTTTTAACTTTGATATGTTTTGATAAATTTTTCTCTAAATTCTCATGTAGAGAGCTGGTACTCAGTCACTCCAGAAAAGGTTTCTAGTCATACAGCTGAGAGATGTCGCTGTGATGTTATAATTGATGCTTGCTGTGGTGCTGGTGGAAACACTATTCAGTTTGCTTTTACCTGTGAACGAGGTAGTTAATCTATATGAAATAATAGTTTTAAGTATTCAAGATATTAGTCTACATTAACAGAAATGTAGAGGTATATATTCCCCATCATTCTATAAACTGTCTAGAAAAATAATTATATATATAATAATTATAACTGTTCTAAAGTTATTTTCTTTACAAAGTAGATTTATTACTAGTCTTTATCCAGTTGTGCTCAAACCCACCCATTCAGGTTGACTCCTTAATTATTTCTCTTAACATAATTATAACAAACTGCTATTTAAAATACCTCAGTACCAAATATGACAGGCGGACCACTCAGATGAACCAGTACATTTTGGATCTTCTGTCACAATCTTCAAGCTCTCTCTCCCAATACTCTTTTCTGAATTCCTAAGGTTTTATTTTTAGAAAAATATCAAAATACAAAACACCTGCAATGGGGAGCTAGAAACACTAATTCCTGTGATTGAGCATTGCTGTCTGCACTAAATTCATGTGTTTGTAAAATCCTCTCCCCTGTCTCTCCCACATATTGGCCACCGATCCTAAACGTAATCTTTTTCTTCTTTAACTTTCTCTTTTGTGCCTTTCAGTGTAGAGTTGATCCAACCCAGGACCTCCATCCATCTCTGTCTCTCGCAAGAGTTGTCATCTCTTGCAGTGTCTTTCCTCTTGCTTGTCCTAATCTGGATATATAGCTATTGTAGGTAAGCCGAGGCCTTCCTCTAGGTCTAGTACCAACTGGTCTCGCCTCCATAAATATTCATGGGTCTCTGTCTGGGCTCATCTGGCATACGTGCCCATACCATCTCAGCTGCCTCTTTACCAGAGTCTCTTTCATCGCGGGGATATTTAATTCTTCCCTAATTGTTTCATTTCGGATTCTATCCTGGCGCGTTTTGGAAGCCACTCTGCATAAGTACTTCATCTCCGCAGCAGTTATTCGGCTTCATTTTTTATCAGGAAGGACCCAACTCTCTGCTCCATAGCAGAACTGGCATATTAGTCCAATAAAAAGGTATTTTGAACTAGAAAGTTTATGGGTAATTGGTTTTTATGTCTTACTTTATATTTTTGGGGTTGCTGAACACGAATCTGAAGTTTTCCAACAAAATTTCCATCGTCAAATATGAGGAAAATTAGAAAAAAGCTTTAATTTTTTCATTATTTAGCTTGTAACTTGCAAAGTGATCATTTTAAGCAAAATACTCTCCTATTATAAAATAAAGAGGAGAAAATGACCTATAATTTATGTCCTTAAGTTTTTTTTGTCAGACGTAAGGTATCCACAAGGAATTTTGTCAACTGGTGCCAGTCCCACTTCTCTGCAAAAATATGTTTGTCAACTTTTTTGTCAATAACTCCGAATCTATTTGTCCGATTAAAACTTACTTTTTTTCATCTTAAAGATGGTTAAATTTACTATTAGACTATTAAATATGAAGTTCTAATAATGTCCCTTAAAAGCACGCTAAAAGGCCCTATTTTGTTGTAAAATCCACATTCTTTTGCACATCAATCACTGTAACTCTGAAACTATTTGTCCGACTCAAAATTTCTTTTTTTTATTTAAAAGGTGGTCAAATTTGCTATTTGACAGTATATATGAAGTTTTAATCGGATTTCTTGAAATACCCATGCCAGGACGCTAAAGATCCAGTACTTTTATGAAATCCACGTTTTTTTGGCACATGTTTCGCAGTAACTCTGAAACTACTTGTTCGATTCAAAATTTCTTTTTTATATCTAAAAGCTGGCTAAACGTTCTTTTATATAATATACATGTAATTTATATTAAATCCCGTGAAACACCCACGCTATCATGCTAAATATGTATATTTTGGTGAAATATGACAATTATGACATGTTCAATGGGCTGGCGTGGGTTTTATGGCATTTAAAAAAAATTACATATACATGATCTAGTTTTAAATTTAACCAGCTTTGAGTTGTAAAAATGAAATTTTGAATCGAACACATAGTTTCGGAGTTATAGCGAAAAATGTGCCAAAAAAACGTGGATTTCATAAAAGTACGAGACCTTTAGCATTCTGGAATATGTATTTCAAGGGATCCGATTGAAACTTTATATATCGAGTCCAATAGTAAATTTTACCATCTTTTAGATATAAAAAAGAAATTTTGAATCGAACAAGTAGTTTCGGAGTTACTGCAAAAAATGTGCCAAAAAAACGTGGATTTCATAAAAGTATGGGATCTTTAGCGTTCTGGTATGTGTATTTCAAGAGACCCGATTGAAACTTTGTATATAGGTTCCAATAGTAAGTTTGACCACTTTTTAGATAAAAAAAAAAGAAATTTTGAGTTGGACTATTAGTTTCGGAGTTATAGTGACAATTCGCAAAAAAAATGTGGATTTTACAACAGTACGAATTGTTTTTAGCGTTTTGGCATCTTTATTCAAGAGACTCGATTAAAACTTCATATAAAGAGTCCAATAGTACATTTCATCATCTTTAAAATGAAAAAAAGTATGACAAACATATTTTTGTGGAGAAGTGGGACTAAAAAAAAGTACGTCTGACAAAAAAAACGTAAGGACATAAATTGTAGGTCATTTTCTCCTCTTTATTTTAATATAGAAAGGTATTTTGCTTTAAATGATTACATTGCAAGTTACGAGCAAAATAATGAAAAAAAAATTAAAACTTTCTTACTTTTTTCTATTTTTTCTCATATTTGCCGGTGGAAATTTTGTTGGAAAACTTCAGATTCGTGTTCAGCACCCCAAAAAATATAAAGTAAGCCATAAAAAAAAATTACCCATAAACTTTCCACTTCAAGCCTTATTTTAAAACCATTTGACTGGACTATATATACAGCCTTGAAAATGTGGAGCTTGACATCTTTTCCTATCTCTCTCTCTTTCCTACAATTGTGTTGCAGATGGAGTAATATGAGTTGTTAGCTTTGGCTATCCTTTGGAATAGTTCTTGTTCTAATGTTCCATTTCTGCAGATTACAGTTCCTAGGTAGGAGAATTCATTTACTACTTCAAGCTACTTATTATTGCAGGTCAGATGGATTTGTTCGGGCTCTTTTCCTACTTTTAGGATTTTGCTTTTCATCACATTGATATTCATACCCTTCCTAGCGAGTTCTGCTTCCCATTCTAGTAGGGTTTGTTGGAGGCTATGTGTAAAATCAGCAATTAACATGATGTCATCAGCATATACCATTGCTTGTGCCAGTATTGTTCGCATATTCCAATGACCTATCTATAATGATAATGACCTTGCTGTTCTTCTCTTGCATATCTTATTAATTTCATCCATAAAGATAATAAAGAGTAGATGACAGACTGTCTCTCTGCTTAACTCCTTTTTCTATTGGGAAGCACTTTGACTCCAAGCCATTTATTCTTACAATGCCTTTAGGAGCTTGGTACGTTGATTGGATTGCTTCAATCATACCTGATGGGACATTTTTAGCTCTTAAGGCACACCATAGTTCTTCTCTTGGCACTGAGTCAAATGCTGCTTTTATATCCAGAAAAGCAAGGAACAGACTCCTGTTTCGATCCCAGGCTTTCTCAGTAATCATTCTTAGGACAAAAATGTGGTCTTGTGTTTGGCGTCCTGGGGGAAATGCAGCTTGCTCTTCTTCCAGGTTGTCTTCAACTAATGGCCTCAGCTTCTTTTCTAGAATCGAGGTGTATATTTTATATACGGCTTGGGAGAGACAAGTCACCATTTTTGTTTTTCACATTTCAAATGTTTTTGCCCTTTTTACCTCTTAGAGTCTTTACTTTTCTCCAAAACCTTCTAATATTTTCCCAGTAGTCATCATCCAATTCCTTTCCAAAGCATTCCCAGGACTCTTTCTTAGACTCCCTCACAGTTTGCTTGGAGCTATTCCTCTTTTGAACATAAATAGACCAGTTCTGCTGTGACTTATTTGTCTTATAGTCTTTCCAGGCTTTCTTTTTGTCAGCCACCACACGTTTTACTTACTCGTTCCACCAGTATGTAATTCTGTTCTTTTAGCCCTCATATTAATTTTCTTAGAAGTGCAAATTTCAGTATACAGCATCAGATGTCTGACCACATTGCATCTATATTCTTTTCAAGATCTATTGATTGGAGCCGATGGTCTAGCAGCTCTGCATATAAAGTCCTCTTCTCGGGATCCCTTAACACTGCCGTATCTATCCTTTTATCTGTTTTGGGTTTCCTTCTGATGGGCTTGACAATCCGGGTATCTGCAACGAGAAGTAAGTCGGTGCTGAGCTCTGCACCTGTTACTACTTTTACATCAGTAAAGTATCTCCTAATTTTCTTACTGTTGATGAAGTAATCTATGGCACTGTTTACGTTTCTTTCTTGGGCAGAAAATGTTATTTTGTGAACCAGTTTATGTGGGAAGAGTGTGTTACCTATAACAGATCATAGTCAGAATATAACTATAACAGAATTCTATAAGTCTCTGTCCATTTCTATTTTTAGTTGTTTCTCCACCATAATGTCCCATCACACATTGCATTCCTCTATTATCCCCGTCGATCCTAGCATTTAGGTCTCCCACTATTATTATTTCTCTTCCCGAGTCTTAACTTCTACTTGTTTCTCTTTTCAGTTCAACTGTTCTTTATCCGATATATCTGCATCCTCGGTAGGTGCATACACCTGGATTAGAGTTACCTTTCCTACCGAGAAGAGACAGGATTCCCGTTTTCGACCTTTACGTAGATGCTATCTTTCAAGATAATACCCACTCCCTCTTTTGCTCTCATTCCTTTTGGTACACCTGAGTATATGAGGGTATACTTCCTGTCTAACATCATCTCTCCATTTCCCTTCAAGAATATAATAGAATATAACTCAATAAGAGGAGTTCGCTTATTCCTAGGATATCCACTTAAACGTAATCCTGGTCTCCTAAACTAGATCCTATGGACCTGGGGCTACTTAATTATTGCAGTATTCACCTAGACAACCTATTGTCAGACCTTTGATCATTTATCTCAAACATATTTCTAAAGCACCCCACCTTCGTGTATCGGGAGCCCAGCAAACTGAAAGCACATCTGCAAAATGTTGTCTAATTTAATAGACCTCAGGATTTCCCTAAAAAACCCTGAAAATCTGGATGATGCAATTCACTCCTTCACTTCCTCAATTAAGGAAGCTGCTGGGCAGCATCCTCATTGAACAGTATTCCATAAAAAAAATTACCACAAAACCTTATATACCTCATCAATAACCAAGCACCATTGTTTAACATACGAGATATCCTTCAGATCATTGTTCATATAACTGCTACTGTACACTAGTCAAATTCTAATTGGCTTCCTTTAGATCCTAATCGTTTAACATTCACCCCTCAATGCTTTCTACCGGTTATTATTCCCTCTGAAACATACCAAAAAAAAAAAGGTCCTTAAATCCAAACAAATCTTCCTTCCACTCCTTCATCATCCTTCCCTGACGAGATGATGGTTCATGTGCCGCATCAGACAAAGATAAAGCTGAGAAACTAGCGTATTATCACCTTTTTCATTTATTTACTGCTCATCCAGCAGTTAGTTGTCTGCAATAAAGTTCTAATCGTCTCACATTCGACTCTCCTTACCTCTTAGAGCAGTTACCTCCTCTAATGTAAAATTCCTACTCCAAAAACTAAATTGATTAGAGACTTTGAAGGGGTCATTGCATGGCCTATATTTGAATCCAATTGAACACCTATGGGGTGACATTAAAATAGATAAATGAATTAACAGCTATAATTAGCTAGTGCTTATCACATTGGCTGCTAAGTCTTTCGACCACGTTCTTTTCTCTGTGCTGAGTTTTCAACCGACTTCAAAAAAAGAGGAGGTTCTCAACTCGTTTGTATTTTTTTTATTTTTTTTGTGTGTGTATGTTACGCGATTACTCCGTCAATTCTGAATAAATTTTGATGATTCTTTTTTAGATCGGTAGGGCATACTTCAGAGGTGGTCCCATAAAAAATATTTTGAAATCAACGCAGCATTTTCCAAGAAAAAAAAAAAAAAATAGTTTGTAAAATCACTTATTAACTGTTTTTTTTATTTTTCTTAAAAAGTGCTGCGTTGATTTCAAAATATTTATTATGGGACCACCTCTGAAGTATGCCCTAACGATCTAAAAAAGAATCATCAAAATTGATACAGAATTGACGGAGTAATCGCATAACATAATAAAAAAAAATAAAAAATACATATGAGTTGAGAACCTCCGTCAATTCTTAATCAATTTTGATGATTCTTTTTTAGACCGGTAGGGCATACTTCAGAGGTAGTCCCATAAAAGATATTTTGAAATCAACACAGCACTTTGAAAGAAAATTCAAAAAACCAGTCAAAAAAAATCACTGTTATATAACCTTACATTTTAAACATGAGACATTTTAGACAAAGAACGTGAAAAATTGTGTCAAAAATAAGTAGAACCGAAAATAGGGTTCAAAAGAGAGAACTTCTAGGACCACCTCTATGAAACGAACTATTAGAAGTCATCGCCTCTATAACTCGAACTCAAATTAAAAGAATTTCATGTGTAATTTGTTTTCCTGTTTTCTGTCATTGTTTGTGTTTTCAGTTCATAGTTAAACCAGTCACTTATTATTAGTTATTAACTCGAGTGGTTTTACAGTGGCTATTGAAAATTCTTTCAATTAACGAAAAGTTAAAATTAATTTGCAAAGTGCAGAAAGGAGAAAGAAGTTGGGCGTTTGTTGCTAGTGAATTCCGAATTCCGCGTAATTCTCTTTCAACCGTCCTAAAGAATAAAGAAAAGATCGCCACCGGTGGAAGGCGGTAAGTATACTTTTAGGCACCCTCAGAAAAAAGCGCAATTCAATTGAAAGTTATATGATAAATTGGTACCAGGTATTTAATTTTCTGTATCAATGATTTTATATGTATATACAAACAACATGCACATACCCATTAATGAAAAATATATATAATGATTAAAACTCCCATTTTGTGTTCAATTTTCCCAACAACATGAAGGTAAGTGGAATGATAACCTCGATAAGTCTTTGTTCAGTAACTCGAACTATTTCTCAGGGTAGCTTGAAGATCGAGAATTGACTGTATAAACAAAAATACACTCACCACTAAAAAGTGAAAAATAAAAATAATTTTTAGAGAAAAAAACAAAACCGACTTCAAGATTTAACCTACATACACAAACTTAACTAAAAAATAAAAAATAATATTTTAACTGCTTCAAAACAAAAACCATTAAATGAAAATCAATGAAATTATCGATACTTATATACCTAGTCACAATTTATGATCAGTTATTTTTGGAGTCGGTGCCAATCAAAACAAATAGAATTTGAAAAGAAATTGTAATCGTAAAGATCCTCCCACTGTTTCATCACCGCCACACCGCTGTCTCCGGCCATTCGAAAGTTTGTTGCAAAGCCAGGATTAAACTGCCCTTAGCTGGCACTGACTCCAAAGATAACTGGTCAGAAATTGTGAATAGGTATATAAGTATCGATAATTTAGTTTGTGTATGTAGGTTAAATCTTGAAGTTGGTTTTGTTTTTTTCTCTAAAAATTATTTTTATTATTTTGTAAATACTCTACTTTGGCACTGTTTTTTAATAGAAAAATGGGGTAAATAATTGCATTCAATAATCTATTCTCAGCATCCTTACATTTTGGTTTTAAAAATCAACACTTTCTTCTATATTTAGTTTTTTAATAAATTTTGATAATTTTCCTCACTAATCTACAAAAAAAAAAAAAAAAAAAAAAATATTGATTTTAATCTTCAAAAATGTTCCATAATGAATATAAGTAGTTTTTAATTAAAATAGTAATCAATAATATAAGTATAAATATTAATTATTATTATGAAACTTAACTTTAAAAGAATCATTTTAAAAAAGCCCAAAAAACTGTAGAATTGAGCAGCGAAATATTTAGGACAAATTTAAAGTTTTACTCAATACTTCAGACACAGGCTGACTGGTCTTCTATTATGCTAGAGCTGGTGGACACCTTTAGGAATGAAAAGGGACATGACAACTACAATTACCCACCCCTTGAAAGGGACTTGATATGACAACAATTTTTCTTCTTCTGCATTCAACTTGTGAAAGGTTTTATCTCAATTTGAGAAAATTGTATAAAGCCTCATTAGATTTACTTGATTTTGTTATTAAATTTAATTAAATAACCTAACAGATCCTTATGAACAAAAATTATCAATGGGATAAAGTTTCAAACCCCTATTTTATTTATTTATTTTAATTTTCCAGTTTGATTCCTCTTGTTTTATTATTACTTCCACTAGACAAAAGCTTTATCATATTACCTATGTTTAAATGATGTCTCATAATTAGCACTAGGATTTCATTGGCAGCAAAGGATATTTAATTTATTCCTCTTAAAGTTTTTTTTTTTTTATGAATAATGAAAATAACTAGGTCAGATTGATGAATTATACATCCAAGTTAAAAAAGTAAAACTTTATAAGCTTTATATATATATACCTATGTTTATAATATATATATATATATATATATATATATATATAAGATTAGACTGACTGAACACACTAAAAAAAAGGTGGGGGTTTAGGGTGACAGAGTGAACGGCACAAGTAGAACGATAACTGACTTTATTGTGGCTTCTGAACAGATTATATACATTTGGTTTGTTTATAGAGATAGTATTACACTAAGCAAAGTTATTGTTCATGTCTTACACTGAGCTAACTCCCTCCCTCCAGTTCCTTTGTAAAGAGGAACTAAAAATAAAATAAACATATAACTTGATTGATCACTTCGCATATTCTATTGCCAAAAAAAGAAAAATAAATACATATAGTTTTTTTACGTAATGCCAATGTTATATATAAAATAAAAAGGGGTTTACATATACATATGATATAACTAACAAACTTAATATTAACACCTGTAAATAATACAAAAAAAAAAAAAAAAAAAAATTAATTCCTTGATTGGTACTACGTATCAGTCTGAGCGCTGCCAGCCGGCTCGAGTTCTGACACTCTGTGGGGTACCCGGAGTTCTTCTAAATGGACCGTGCGTGAACGAAATGGATAATTTACATCCCTAATAGTGAACAGGTTATGTTCCCGAATTGTGGTGACTTTGTAAGGACCCTCGTACCGCGCGGCCGTTTTATTTCTTGCCGTTCTTAATCGCCTATAGACGATGGTTCCTAGGGATAGCGGTTCCTTCTTATAAACTCGAGACCGGAGGTTTGCCTTGTTTACTCGAGTTTGTTTTTTTCCCTAATTATTTTTTCCCGAATCTTTGACCACGTCTGTTGCCGTCGCGATCTCTCGTGGAATATTATCGCTCGCGGCATAGCGTCGTATGTGGAAAGGTTCCGTCCTATCCTGAGCAACCGAAGATGTTCCCCCAAAGTGTTATGCAGGCGTTCCACGGCACCCCTACCCTTGATGTGATGAGGAGTGTTTAAGCGCCAAGTAAAGCCCAGAATTTTACTCTCGTCGCGGATCAAAGCGTTGTCGAATTCGCGTCCGCAATCGGAAATGACTTCGTCGGGTATGCCGTACGTTGCGCACCACTGCAAAACGCCTTCCCATACTGCCCCGGGCGTCTTTGCTTCAATAGGATGGGCCATCGCGAGTTTGCTAAAAGCATCTATCGCCGTCAGCCATGATTGCCCTTCATTGGAATAGATGTCGATTTGTATGGTCCTCAAGGGTTCCGTCGCGGTTGGTGTGGCGGTTTGTGTTGCTACTAAGGGTCCGTTATCCTTGCGAGACAATATCAAGCTCTGGATCTGGTCGCCTCCTTTGATGAAGTGCTCGAGGTCTCCTACTACTCCTGTAAAGGGTTCTAGTTGACTAATTACCTCATGGATAAACGCTGAGTTCTGTGTTCTTATTTTAACGAGTTCCAACTGCTGTGTTCGGTTGCCTTTGTCAGTTGCGTCTCTAGTTTAGCCCTTTCTACTGCCGCCTGGGCCAGCTGGTATTCGAACTTAGCTCGCTCGTCTGTGTCTACCATTTTGTTTGAGTTACCTGTAAATCAGTTACGTGAAGAGCCGAGTCTCAGAGGATATCCCGGGTTTCGGCACCAGTTATGATTAGACTGACTGAACACACTAAAAAAAGGTGGGGGTTTAGGGTGACAGAGTGAACGGCACAAGTATAGAACGATAACTGACTTTATTGTGGCTTCTGAACAGATATATATACATTTGGTTTGTTTATAGAGATAGTATTACTTATCTTACTAAGACTCTTATCCTATAAGTTATTGTTCATGTCTTACACTGAGCTAACTTATATATATATATATATATATATATTTAACTTAATTGGATGTGTAATTTATCAACCTGACTGCATCCCTAATGATCTTCTCAATCATTATTCTTACAGTCGTCAACCATTCTATTTCCATGATGAAAATAACTGCTTAGTAAATTTTTAATGTTTTAGTAATTGCTATTGACATTGACCCTCTGAAGATAGAACTTGCGAGGCATAATGCCAAAGTATATGGAGTGGAAGATAGAATAGAATTTATTGTAGGTGATTTTTTAAAACTTGCACCTTCGTTACAAGCTGATGTTGTGTTTCTGTCACCACCCTGGGGTGGTCCTGATTATGCATCTCAGCCAACATACAACCTTGACAGGATAATGTATCCAATAGGTGGAGAAGCTCTTTATTCTGCAGCTGCTAGTATCACACTTAACGTTGCCATGTACCTCCCAAGAAATGTTAATGCTGATGAGGTAATTTAAAATATATTCAATAATTTCAATCACTTAGTCAAATGACATTGCCAATTTTTAGTTGATTGGTTTCATAAAAAATAAAAATATCTTTGAAAATTTTTACATATTATAAAAAAGTAAACTGTTTTTTTTATTGATTTTAGCTGTTGAAGTTAGCTGGCCATGGCTCAAGTATAGAATTAGAACAAAACTTCCTTGGAAAAAAACTGATTGCAGTGACTGTATACTTTGGAGAGCTTATTGGATCATATCAGATGGATGCTGAATAATGGATCTTTGCTCAATTCCGCGTGTAAAAAAGCAAAACAAAACTCTGGTTTTGCTTTCAAAGTGCAATGACTTTATTGAACATTTCTTTAACTTTTATACTTTGAATTTTAGAGATGATTGAGCTTTGACTGTAAATATTCAGCTAATGTCATTTTTATATACATTATTTGTTTAATAATTGTGTAGTTTAATGAAACTTTTCAAATTGTGATGTAATGAAAAAAATCAAGTAAAATTTATTTTACTTCTGCAACTTTTATAAAGACAAGTTGTACTACTTTTACCAATTTTAAAATGAAGATTCTTTTGTCTTGGAATCATTTGTATTTTATTTATCTGTGACTAGGCTACAACTGTACTCAAAGAAAAATAATTTTACTTTTGATAATTGGAAAGAATCTTTAAATTTACAAATTATTGGTGATACAAAAATCCATGTAAATACCAAAAATATATGTGATCATTTATCTTTTCTTTTCTTTTTTTTTTTTAATTTAGAATAAAAGCATTAAATTATTTAAGTACTTAGAGAAATTATTACCATTAAAATCTGCAAACTGCCAATGTTAATGAGAACAAGGTTTACAATTAATAAACAAATTAATTTACTTTGTTATTATTATTGGCCTAAATATGAATCTCAATCCTCTGCTACTTATCATCTTATTTAAAGTTAAAGTGAAAAATAAAATCTTTTTTATTTTGATGTTTTATATTGACAATTGTCTCCTTAAAAGAATAATAAATTATAGAGTTGCATTTTATCAAATATTTTTAAAGTATTGGGATAAATTAAAAAAAAAAAAATCATTAACCGATGCCGTTAAAAATTCTAGAAATCTTTTTTATTTAACATATAACTATATTGTGTATATTTTAATTTTCAAAACTAGCTAAATACAAAAAGATGATTTGTGTTGTCATTGAAAATATTTCTTAATGATCTATTCCACCATTCAATCATATCATATAGAAATATAAAAAAACATATTTGGTCATTAATTGAACCATTATTCTGTTAAAATACTACTCAATATTTGATAATATATTGACTATTATGATATGATAATATTTTTCTTATTTGCCTTTTAAGTTCCTTTTGTTTGAGTATAAAATGATTTTAATATATGTAAATTTGGTTATATATTGAGAAGCATATATTGTAATAAAATAAAAAAGCGTAATCAAAATAAAAGCGGTAATAAAATCCTCGTGTGCTTCTTGAAGGGTGGGTTACTTTCATGATTCCAGTAATTTTTTCCTCCTCTACCTGTCATACAGACAGTTTAGGTTGAGAAAATTAAGTCAAAAGGGTTCAATTATCATTTATTTAAAAAATAAGGTAATTTTTATTTATGAAACAGCAATAAATTGAATTAAATATTTAGTATCATTTGTTATTATAATGTAGAAAATAGGTAGTTCCACTTATTTTTAATTGGACAATTATAAGTATGGCAGAATAAATTCCTTATGGAATCTACTTTCTAGATAGGGTTCCAAGATAACTTTGAAAGTGTTAGAAATGTCCATAATATTTTCTTGTCATGCCTAAACTTTGAAAGTGTTAGAAATGTCCATAATATTTTCTTGTCATGCCTAAACTTTGAAAGTGTTAGAAATGTCCATAATATTTTCTTGTCATGCCTAGTCTTTTCAGTTAATCAATCCCCTCAGTTCAATTGCTGTTATATTGTCATGTTTAGTAATATTGTCCTTGGATAAACAAAGCAGCATAGAAAGAAAAACAGATTTGAAGAGTTGAAGCGTACAAACAAGTTCCTGGATGGTTATATATACAGTTGGGAATAAAAGTTATTTATCAAAATCTAAAATGTTACATATATAACATTTTAATATTTATTTTATAGCTGAATACGAAATTAACACAAATTACCCAAGAATATAAGTCAACATGCAGTTATAAACGAAGAATTGAATAAGGAATAGCGGAAGCTTAAAACCAGTTAGGGTCATAGAGAATGAAAATTACAAGTTATTAACTCGAGTTAATTTTTTTTTTTTGTATGAGTTTGAATTAGAAAAAATTCCACAACGGAATGAAAAATTATTATCAAATTTCGCACTAAAGGGCTCAGCATAAAATTGTAAAGAAACTTGAAAAAATCCCTTCAAGTGTGTAGAACAGTTATAAAAAATTATAATTTAACTTGATGTTTATACAATAAACATAGATTTGGTAAACCTCTAAAAGTTTATTAATATAAAGTAGTAAATATACATAAAATCTAATTAAATTTACTATAAAATTGATAATATATAAATTTGTCCTAGTTCTAACTTACGAGATATTCGTTATTGGAAATCGGTGATTTTCGGGAAAAAACAAATGTCACCTCACTTTTTGTCAAACTTTTGTTTCTAGTACCTCCCACAACCGTTTCTCAGAAACAATGTCTGAATCAAAATTGTAGAGTATTAAATTTACTTTAATTTCATATATACATTTCTGGTATTTGAAGTAAGTGTTTAACAAAAAATGAGGTAAACATTTTGTTTATTTCTTAAGTTATCGATTTTTGATAACGTAATTCTCGAAAACTGTAGGAATTTCGACGAATATGTATATAATTAATTTTATAGGAAATTTAATGAGCTTTAATTTTGATTTGTAGCATATTTTTCTAGAGTCCTCCGTTTTCGAGATATTACCGAAAAACAAAATTGGGACGTTCTCCCCCCCCCCTCCCCTTAGCTCATCCCCCAGGGGCGGGGACTTTCAATACGTTTACCTTCTAACTACTCCTAACAAAGCTGTGAAGTCAAAAATTATCGCATATTTCATGCACTCAACACCCCTTATTTCAGCACTCTTTAACTGGGGTCGCACTTCTCCGAGAAAACACGTTTATTGGTACTCATTCTGAAACTAATTGTTCGATCCGAAATTTCTATTTGTTATTTGAATGCTCCTGAAATTTACAATCAGTCCCTATCTATGAAATTTTGATCAAGTCCCATTAAACACCCATACCAGTAGGTTAAAAACCGCTTACTATTTTGAAATCCAAATTTTTTTTGGCATAGTTTTCACCATAACTACAAAACTATTGTCAGATCTGAAATTTATTTTTTTAAACGAAAATCTGATGAAATTTACTATCAGGCTCTATGCATGAAATTTTGTTTATACCACGTAATACACCCAAACCAGAATACTAAATATGGATGTTTTGGCAAAGTATAACGATATCGACTAATTCAGGGGGCTGATTTGAGTGTATAACGTGACATAATCAAAATTTCATATATAGGGACTGGATAGTAAATTTAAGTTGCATTCAAATAAAAATAGAAATTTTGGATAGAACAATTAGTTTCGGAATGAGTACCAACAAACGTGTTTTCTGGAAGTTAACGTGTGCGACCCCAGTTAAAGCTAAATATCCCCTCTGTGGTACCAAATGTTGCCACCACGTAGCGTGCCAAAATAAACAAAATTTAGATTCCTCCTCAAATTTCAACGGATCATCCGATTTTGGTTCTGTAAAGTTAATTTTGTTCCATATTTCTGTAGAATTTGATGTATCTATTTTAGAAGGCCCTATATGTGATATTTACAATTTTAGGGTCACAAAAACTACTTTCTAGTATTTTTTAAAGAAAAGTCAACTAATAGGCAAGTGTAGAATAATAAAATATAAATATTGGTGAAAAAAATTTTTTAATTATACGAACAACATCGGCCGAAACCCATAAATACAAATTTCTATGCAAATGTTTTTGTTTGTTTTTTCAGGTAGCATCTATATCTATCATGACTAGAGCAGCCTCAAACTACAAATCTAAAATAACATTTCAATCAAAAGGTTGTTTTGGAACTCAAAATATAATTTTCACGATCCAAACTGAAAATTTCAAAAAATTATAAAAGTAAAACTATATAACCAAAAACACTGCATACTTTTTGTAAATATATTTAAAAATGCGGGGTGCATCAAAATATAAGAAGAAATTAGGAAAAATCACGTTCGAAGTATGGCAGAGGATAAGCGATTATAAACACTAATCCTCTACCTTCCGCAGCCTGGTATAAAGACTTCCTCTAGCCACCACAATCTTCAGACATGAATCCTATCCAGCATTTATGGGACGAAATGAAAAGAAGTCTAAAGAAAAGGAGAATTAAAAATAAAACACGGCTAAAGGAAACTTTATTCGAAGAGTGAGAAAATATTCAGCCTGAGGTAACAAAAAAATTAGTCACAGTAATGAACACCCACCTAAGGGAAGTAATACAAAACAAGGAAGATCCTACAGACCATTAACCTTAATTTTTGTTTACTTTTACAGCTTAAATCATTAACTTCTGGAATATGATTCAGGTGTACACAGACTTTTTTGCACATGAAAATAAATGTTTTGTTGTTTATCATTATACAATTAACTTTTTTTTTTATTTTGCAACCTTTTTAATATCAAAACTAAGCAAAATAGCCGTTTTTCCCCAATTATAGTCCTCTTTTAATAATTATTACACTGAAGTTATATACCAGTAGGGTGTACACAGACTTTTTTTACTACCTGTACATGTAGTAGATCCATGATCTATAGTTTTTCCTATAACTAACACAATGATTACATCAATTTAATATTTATAAAATTTTAATAGATCAATCAGACTAGTTATCTGCCGACGTCTAATAAAACGCTTATAATTTATTGAACTACCTGCATAACTCTGCCGCTAAATTTTACGGGGCCATACCTTATCATACCTGCCCACATACCTTAGCATATAAATAATTAACTGATTTTGTTGGGCTATACGTCAAATAAATTACTATCTTGCGTTTTGCCATAGGAATCCACAGTCAAAATTATGCTCGGTTCGGATAAAAAGAAGGTAGAAAAGAGGCAAAATCCTTAGAAGGCATAGGTCAACGGAAATATCAACATTTTCAATGCTATCGTAGGTACAAACAATGGTCTCGTAGGACAAAGTGTTTACAACCATTTCTTTGTGAAATTGATTTTTTTTTTCCATTTTGATCAATCCTTTTAATTGTTTCCTTTTGTAGTTTCATTTCTCATTCATTCGACATATCACACACAGTATAATTGTAGAAAAAATGTTTTTTTACAGCTTAAAATTAGAAAACGGTTAGACATGAGAAGTAATTCATTACGAACCTTTTGCTTTGAATAAGAAGTAATTTTTGGAAAAATTTGATTTTGTAAATACTATTTTTATAAGTATATTTTGCCACTTATGATTCCATTTTATTCATTTTTTTCTGTTTGGTAACTAAATTGTTGAAAGGCTATATATTGATATTTACAAGCTTACAATCAGAAAACGGCTAGGTGTATGAATAAAGTTATTAAAAACATTATTGAAACGTTTGATTCCGAAAAAAAATTCGTACTTTATTTTTCACATTGAGCATATCTCGAAAATGGTCGACTCTAGAAAAATATGTTTCAAATCTAAATCAAAGCTGATTACATTTCCTATAAAATTGATTCTGTATAAATTTGTCGAAATTCTAATGGTTTTCGAGACACACGTTATTGAAAATCAGTGATTTTCGGGAAAAAAACAAATGTTACCTCACTTTTTGTAATACTTTTGCTTCTAGTACCTTCCCCGATCGTTCCTCAGAAAAAATTACATAATCAAAATGGTAGAGCATTGAATATAATTTCATTTCATATGTAAGTTTCTGGTATTTTAAGCAAATGTTTAACAAAAAGTGAGGTAAACATTTTTTTTTATTTCTAAAATTATCGATTTTTAATAACATATATCTTGAAAACCGTTGTAATTTCGACAAATATTTATAGGATTAATTTTATAGGAAATTCAATTAGCTTTAATTTCGATTTGTAGCATATTTTTCTTGAGTTCACTGTTTTCGGGATAAGATCGAAAAATACGAAATTGGGACCTCTCCCCTCCCTCCACCCGTAGCTCAACCTCCAGGGTGGGTGACTTTAGTAGGTTTACCTTCTATGGTAATTACTCATAGCAAAGCTATGATGTCAAAAATTATCGTATATTTCATGCACTCTACACCCCTCATTACAAAACTCTTTGACTAGCTTCGCACTTCTCTGCGAAAACACCTTTATCACCAGTCATTTGGCTACAATAGCTCCGAAACTAATTGTTCGATCCGAAATTTCTTTTTTTTATCTGAATGCTCATTAAATTTACTATAAGAACCTATTTACTAAGTTATGATCAAGTTCCGTAAAATAACCATACCAGCACACTAAAAACCGTGACCTGTTTTGAAATCCAAACTTGTTAAAGTAATTTAACTGGCTGCAAAGCCCAGACAAACTTGATAGTATTGTTTATTATTTGTAAGGTTAATATCATACTTAAAAACCCAAAGGTCCTTTATTTGGTATTCCTAGCGAACTTAGTACTGGCTAGTGGTGGTTCAGAAATACTGGACCTGTTATTTTGTAACAGGTATGGGCTGACTGAACCGCGTCCCTGTTACCGATATTCAGAAGTAACAGGGACGAGATACTTGTGTCCCCACTTCAGTACTGGGAACAACATTCATACCTGTTACCTTCGTACTGCGTCCTGTCCCAGGCTAGTATTTTTTTCTTGTCCTCTCTACCTGTTACCAGATACTCGTTTACCTAAACCAGTATTTTTACTTCAACTCTCATACGAGTATTTTCTGGTAAAATGTCAGCCGGTCTTCATTGTATTAGACACTCTTACATTATTTTGTATTTTATTATTGTTAATTTTAATTATCATTAAAATACACTCAAATATGAAATCTGATATTATATTAAAATAATGAAATATATGATATCATGAAATATGAATAATTATATTATTTTTATGGGTCATAAATCATAAAAAATATGTATGCTGTAATAAAACATCTAACATCTTAAATAATTATATATTTTATATAACCTAAGGAGATTTAAGTGTATAAGGAATATTAATTGGCAATATTATCTCCCATCACAATTATATTTAAATAACTATGTTACATAATTCCTTTTATTTGGGCAACTTTTCATGGCCCATGCCACATTTTTTAGCCCTAAAAACACACACATATATATATATATATATATATATATATATATATATATATATATATATATATATATATATATATATATATAAAATTACCATTCTGTGTCATCTACAATCATTTTGATTTGGTCAAAGAATATAATATTGAAAAAATTCAGATTATTTTTATTATTATTTAATGTTGGTGTATTATTTGTATTGTCTATTGAATCTATATTATTCCTTAAATGTTCTATTGTATTTTTGTTATTTTTATTGATTTAGGAATCGGTTATTTTCTTTTGAGTGTTTCTACCTTTTGTTTGTTTATTGTCTTTTAAATTATCCCTGGATGGTGTGGCTAAATGTTTTATATTTATTTTATCCTCTTTTATATTTTTTGTATTTAAGTTTAATACCAATATTTTTTAATTATACGCTTTGGTATGAAATTGTCTTCCAGTATTTTGTATATATATATATATTTTTAAATTTCTTTGATATATTCTATGTCTGTTATGGCTATTGCTATGAATATTACAGTATTTATGGTGTTTGCTGTAGTAATTTAGTTATCTATTGGTTTTTGTTGTCTTTTTGAACCATTTTGTTTTGATTTGGTTATTATCCAAAATAATAGTCATATCTAAAAAGCTTAGTGTTCTTTATAGATTTTTCCAGGGTAAATTCTATTTTGTTATTGAATTCATTATATGTATGTAATAGATTATCGATTTGATCCTTTTTAATTATAATGAATAAATCATTAATATATTTATGTAATTCTAATGGTTTATTATTTAGTTTATTTAAACATTCAACGATTAGATAGTTCAACCATTTTCCACTGAAATTTACACTAAGGTTAGAGCCCATTGGTACTCCATTTAATTGCCTGTAAAATTGTTCATTTTACATGAAATAATTATTATGTTAACATAATTTTAGTTCTTCTATGTATATGTTTTAATATAGATAAATGTTTCTTTAAATCTATTGAATTTTTTGCATCATAGTTGTTATTATTGTTGAAATGTAATTATATTTTATTAAAATAGATAGTTTTTCTACAGGGCCATATTTTCCATTTATTACAATCTTAAATTATGGTTAGCTTTGTGTAATTTTATTAGTCCATGAGCTACCAGTGTGGTGAAAGTGTTAGGTGCTATATTATTCTTTTCTTATTTCGTCATGAATCCAGATTTTTCATCCAAAAAGTTTGTTTTATTTCTAATTTGATGATTTGTTAATACATATTATTGATGAAAGCAATAATAATAATAATAATGTGGCACAAAGGAAACTGTTATTAAAAAGATTATCCACACCTATTGCTAATTTCATAAGATGTTTAAGGCGAATGTTATGTTGTAAGAAATTCTTTAAATAATAAATTTTGGAATAACAATTGATTATCTTAAAAATAAAAGATGCATATTTATTCACTTTATTAACAATTATATTATATGGTAATTCATTAATTGCACATTTTTTGTCATGATACAACTTCAGGCCTTAATCACATGTATGTTCATGTAGTGAACCGTTTAAAAAGGTAGTTGAAAATGAAAACTTTTGATTAGAGCCGATATTGAATAGGTAACAGATAGGCGAGTAATAGGTATGCTAGAATATCAGTATATAGTCCAGTCAATAGGGAATCACTACCATGTTAAATTTACTAAAAATAAGGGCTGGTAGCAACCCGCACAGAGTTGTTGAGGGAGATTAAAGAAGTATTTCTGTCAAAAATGCCCCGAAGATTTGGTGAGTTTTTTAGAGTTAGGGGCACGAGAACATGGCCAAAAGCAGTTTTTCAATTTATAAGCAAATATAACGCGGCTTTTCATAAAAATGTTGTATATAAAAGTTGTAGATAATAAAAATATCTACAATTTAAGCCATTGATCGTTCGATTCTGATGATTGGTTGTCGTAAAAAGTGCAAAAAAACCCTCTAAAATGTCCCTTTTTTGCATAAGAATTATTATAAACAAAAAGGGCCTTTTCAATACTTTTTATTGATGAAAAAGGAAGCTCTTTAAACCCAAAGAAAAATAGGATTTACCCCGTCCTCCTATCTTTATTATTTACTGAGATATACCTTTTGTTTATCTCGATAACGATATTTTCAATGCAAAACGGGCCGTTCGTGATTCACATTTTGAACTTCGGATGACCGGGATATTATTCTTAAGGGCTTATATTTTCATTATGAATTGCTAAAAAATCGATTTCTTTGAAAAAACATGCAATAAAATCGACTTGAAAAAGCGCCCGTTTTACAGCTATAAACAATTGAAGCTAGCGCCTCCGGTATTGAACCGATTTTGTTATAAATATAATAAATTAAAAGCTTACCTCTCAACGATTGATTTGAGCTATTCAAAGTGTAGCTACCATAAATAACAGCCGAGTTACGAATTTTTTTTTTTTAAATCACTACGTCAATTATTTTTGCAATCTCCAGATCTCTCCGCGTGATAGAAATTTAAGACAATGAAAATGCAATGTAGATACTGGAGAAACAACTGAGCAGTAGGTCCATTCGATTTGAATGTTGTAAACTGACTTTGAAATTTAGAAGCAATTTGTAAGAAATTAACATCGTTACTGATATCTTCTTCATTGAATTCATCGGAGTTCATCAAATTATCCAGATAACTTTGTTCATCGTCGGTAAAAGAACATTTTTCTAATATTCGTTTGCATATAGTAACAAAATTTAAAATATGTCCTCGAATCGCACGTGAAAATGCATGGCCAGAAAGAATTTTTTTTCGACAGAGTTTGCTGCAAATATAGTTGTGAAAGCTTCTGTTAAGCCACTGCCATCCATCAAATATGAAATACTAGAAAGAAATGACATCAAAGTGTGAAATCCTCCTAACCGTACAATTACAGATTGAAGCCCGTGTGGATCATTCAATGGATCAATCGACGCTATCAATTCACGTGCTTTCCAGTAAAGAGGCTGATCAAAGGTCACGAAAGCAGTAGATTGTTTAAGAGCTCGGGCTCGTGCTGACGCTTCAATCAACACTGTGAAAATTGTATCGTACTGGCTAGGAGGATTATTCGCAAATTTTAAAGGAATAATTTTGGACACATGATACTGAAAACTTGTCGAGTAAGTTTCCCGAAAGCCCATCCACCCTTTTGTACTATTTGGAGATTGATTTTTTTTTAATTAGCCATAACAATGACGTAGTGATTTTTAAAAAAAAAAAATCGTAACTCGGCTGTTATTTATGGTAGCTACACTTTGAATAGCTCAAATCAATCGTTGAGAGGTAAGCTTTTAATTTATTATATTTATAACAAAATCGGTTCAATACCGGAGGCGCTAGCTTCAATTGTTTATAGCTGTAAAACGGGCGCTTTTTCAAGTCGATTTTATTGCATGTTTTTTCAAAGAAATCGATTTTTTAGCAATTCATAATGAAAATATAAGCCCTTAAGAATAATATCCCGGTCATCCGAAGTTCAAAATGTGAATCACGAACGGCCCGTTTTGCATTGAAAATATCGATATCGAGATAAACAAAAGGTATATCTCAGTAAATAATAAAGATAGGAGGACGGGGTAAATCCTATTTTTCTTTGGGTTTAAAGAGCTTCCTTTTTCATCAATAAAAAGTATTGAAAAGGCCCTTTTTGTTTATAATAATTCTTATGCAAAAAAGGGACATTTTAGAGGGTTTTTTGCACTTTTTACGACAACCAATCATCAGAATCGAACGATCAATGGCTTAAATTGTAGATATTTTTATTATCTACAACTTTTATATACAACATTTTATGAAAAGCCGCGTTATATTTGCTTATAAATTGAAAAAACTGCTTTTGGCCATGTTCTCGTGCCCCTAACTCTAAAAAACTCACCAAATCTTCGGGGCATTTTTGACAGAAATACTTCTTTAATCGCCCTCAACAACTCTGTGCGGGTTGCTACCAGCCCTTATTTTTAGGAGAGAATTTTCCCTATTGACTGGACTAATAACAGGGTAAACGAGTACGAGTATGGAGAGACGCTGACCTTGAAACAAGTAACAGGTATTTTGTAACAGGTATTTTTTTGGACCAGTATCGGTTGTCCCTGTTACTGAAAAATATCGGTTTAGACCATCCCTAGTACTGGCCCCTGCTCCCGCGCAGAATACACTTGTCACTAGAGGTGGGACAAAAATAACGTATTCTTTAAAATAACCTATTATTGACTCGGAACTGTTATCACCAATCACCTATTACTGAAAAAAAAAAACTATTACCAGTGATCATATTTTAAAATATCTATAAATAAACCTAAATTTGTATTTTAGAATAACTATATTTTACAATATTAGTCAAATTTATTAAATCTTCCATCGGAAACGATGGAGAAATAACAATAAATTGGGGTTGTTGGTGTAAGGTGTTAGGTTATAACAGATAGAAGAACCGATCGGTTAAGGTTATTCGACCAGTTACCGTTCTTAGATCGGTTCTCAACAACTGTTGAGTAACTTCTGTTATCGAATAACTCATATGGCTGTCCTATTATTGAAGAACCGATAGGTCACGTGATCTAATAACGCAAACAAGAACTGGTCGCAGTGGGTTGTGACGCTCCTAGCGGCCGTGGTTCGAACTAAAACAGAAATTCGTGATCATAGTACAATCATATCACAATAGATGGAGTTCGAAACTGTGAACAAAAATAAATGCTTTGATTTTAATTTGTAAATAAATCTTCATGATTTCCTTTTTTGTTTCATTGCGAATCGATAAAAAATCTCTTGGTTAAGAGAGGTTCTACTTTAATACAAAGTGCTGAAACTTTTAGATGAGCTTTGTAATACCAGATTTAATTTAAATTTACTTAGACTGAAATAGTTCTCCAATATTCAGGGTCTTAATGTTTTCTAATCGTAATTTTAAAAAGTTGAAATGGCTAGTTAATATCAAATGCTTTTTCTTATGTTATATTACAAATAATAATGTAATGACAAATGAATGTCATTAAAATCTTATGATGATTATAATGAATAGTTAAAATCTTGCAATGATTATTAAATCATGAAAATATTAGCTTGTTGTAAAATCTGTTTAGACTTTTGTAATTTATAGTTATTCCAAGGATATTTACACTTATATTAGATTCCATCGAGACACTACCTTTTTACCTGTTTGTAAAATATAATACTGCTTTTTGAAGTAAGTATTTAGTCTTTTGATATATAGCTTTTTTATTTTTTGTGAATGGTTTCTTTCATAAAACTTTTTAGTTATCATTTTTATGGTTAAATACATTGAAATATTTGTAAATAGATTTGTTAACAAATAAACTGAATATTTTTAATTCATTTTGTTTTTTTTTCCTTTAAAAACTCTGATGTAAATTGATTGAATCTGTATGGTTATTAGTATTGTCCAATATTTTGGTGAAGTATTCATGAGAACAGTTCTTTTAAATAAAAACTCATTGTAATTGTACAATGATAATGTGGGGTGTTGATAAATTTGTACAAACTTTATTGTAATTTGTTTTGTTTTTTTTATATAGTTTTAGTCCATACATTATCTCATTTTGTGATTTTTATAATTACCCTTTCTGTTCTGGAAACTTATAAAATGAAAAATACCTTCAGGTTTGTTCAGTTATTGTATCCTAATCTTTATCAGTTATTTGTTCAAACCATCTTTTGATCAACTAATCTTTCTCTTGTTTGCTGCCATACCTTTCTTTACATCCCCTATCCACAATTTCCTCAGACATCCTTCAACCTACTCTCTAATCTGTTCAGGAAAATATACTATGGCCTCTGTTTTGATACATCCTTTTTGAATGAGCTCCTGGTTTAAATACTCTTTAAAATATTTTTTTCCTCAATTAGGATTGATGACTTAATTCCAATAAAAGTGGCAATTAATTCATGAAACCCTAATTGTATTGATCCTTATGTACCATCATGTGTACCTCAAGTGATTTTTTCCTCTCTCATATATTGTCTTATGATATTATTAGAAACATGATGGGCTCTTATTATGAAATAACTTCCACTCTGAGTACCCATCTCTAAAGATAGTAGCGTTTAAGCTTTTTCTTCTCCACACCACAGATTTTAGCAAATTTAAAGACAATTTATAGTGATAAGGAAAGATATAATCATCTTATTTTATTTATTTATTTTTTTTTAAAGGAAAAATTTTTATTCCACAGGAACGAGTTTAGGATTCCTACAGTCTTCCTTTCTCTTAATATTTTCAATGAAATATCTTAATTAATAGAGGATTCCTTTCCAGGAAGGATTAGTAGACCTCCATATCTCTAATCTTCAATGCTAAAAAATGTGCTCGAAGAGTTGAGGGACAAAAACTCTTTCTTCTTTAGATTTATTTCCATGCCCTTTTCAGAATACTGCTTAGAGTTTCCTCAGCATGTATTCCAGATCACATTCCTCAGTGGCAATGAGTTGATAAACTCCTGCAATTTGTATTATGAATTAGATATCTTTCAAAATCTCCAAACCCGTGTGTTAATATTTCTCTCCTATTTCTAGAAAGGTTGTTTAATAACCATGTTAAAGAGCGATTAGCAGCAACTTTGATTTAATCCTTTGGTGATGTGTAATGCTGAGGGGACATGATATCAAAACTTTTTTTTTTAAATACTGTTGTATACAATTAGTAACGCTGCTATTTCAAAATTTAATTCCCAATTCTGCACCTTTATAAAGGCCTTGTATGCCTTATCTCAGACTATCACTTATCTCTGACAAACAGTGCTTTCCACACCTTATTTAAAGGACCTAAGTCAAAGCTTTCTAAAGGTGGATAAAGGCTAAATGTACCTCCTGGACCAGAAGTCTTGGAAGTCCACCAAATGCTTTAAAAAAAAATTGGGATATAGTAAAAACTTGACCTAAGATGGCCCAGCCTGAATCCTGCTTCTACCTCTGTTATTTTCTTCTTATTTTATCTTACAGCCAATATTTTAATACACAATACATGCTTAGGTAACAGATTGATACAAGCTACTTGTAATTGTTGAGTCTTTATAATTGTTCAAATATGTTTTACTAACACCTATATGTATTTTTCAAAAATAAAATCTTGGCAGTACAATTAAATAAGGACAATGTTTTTTAAAGATTTATTTAGCTGAATTCGTTTGTATCATAGTTGGCCGATTTATTTTTAATTTGTTATATATTTTTTGACAACTTTTAATTGGCTTCTAAAATTTTTTGTTAAAAAAAAATTGACACAATAATTTTGGTTGATTTTGTGTTATTTATCATTTGTAAGATTACTAAATAAACAAATTATTAACATTATTAGCAATGGCGAGGAGGATAAATTAATGAATTACCAGTCAAAATGTCTAAAAGTAAGTTTTTAATAGGTTATACCCACTAGCGCCAGGTCGGTGATCGAAAACTGAACGATGGCTGGCAATAGGTTATTCTAATAACAGTTGAGAACTGTTGTAGAACTGGAGTGATTGTAATAACTGCAGTGATTCTAATAACTGGCGTTATTGTAAGAACTGCAGTGATTCTAAGCGTTATTGGATCCCGAAGAGTTATTGGCAACAGCAGTGATTGACGGGCGCGCATTCTAGCGGTAGGGCAGGGGTTTACTTGAATCACCTATTACTGGAATAACCTACTATTGGAACCTATTACTGGGATAGAGCCATAACGTAGTAACCTAATACCAAAAAATAACTGTTTAGCCCACCTCTACTTGTCACCTAATTCTAACCTTGCTCCGATCTTATGACGTCAGTTATAGCAGCTTTAGGAGGGGAAGTTTCTCTTCCCCTCCTTCCCCCACCATACCTACCTTCCTAAGGTGGAGAAATCTCTACTTTAAAGTTCTCAGTAGTTTAAAATCCACCACCGCTCTTCACGAACTCGTCTCAGAATGTTGATTTTTTATTCTTAATCACTTTTAAACATAAAATCAATATGTTATATTTATCCAGCTACCGTCATTAACTACACTTGTGGTTTCTGCTACTATTAACAACATAATATTATCCTAATATTAATAACGTCGTATTATTAGTTTACAATTATATTATTCTCACACCTTGCAACTTATTTATTACTTCCTTCTCAGACTTTTTAGTTTTCATTTTATTATAAATTTCTCGTTGTTTCATGTAGACTCTTCATAAAAAATACTAAATTTTAACATTTTTATTCATTTCTTTTCTTGCTATTGGACACATGAAAATAAAATTATAAATGAATTGAAGTACAATTTCCAAAAGTATGAAGCGAGATTTCCCTTAACATCTACAATAGCATCAAAAATGAGTACACTATTTTTAAAGTAAACTGCTGTAAACTATTTAATTTTTCAATATCGTGTAAAAAGTATTTCTGTTAATATCAAAAGACAAAAGCTAAATTCACTAACATTTCTTCCTCTTTTAACTTATTTTTTTCTGTTTTAACTTTGTTTGAACAAAATTAACATATTAGCAAAGGAAAATAACAAACATTTACAGTATTTCCTGACCTTAGTCAGAATTGGTAGTGTATCAAAAATATTATGATAAATAAATGTATTATACAAAGCATTTACTCCTCTTTATTAATAGTAAAAACATCTGACATGTTTCAGGAAACAAGGTCCCATCATCAGACTTTAAAACAATCTCTTGGTGTTAACACACCGTGTCAGTGTCATTAACATGATTGGCAATGTAAATGACACTGACATGGTGTGTTAACACCAAGAGATTGTTTTAAAGTCTGATGATGGGACCTTGTTTCCCGAAACATGTCAGATGTTCTTACTATTAAAAAAAAGGAGTAAATGCTTTGTATAATACATTTATTTATCAACATATGTGACTCCTTCATTGGAGAAATATTCTGATAATAAAATAAACAAATAAAAATGTCAATCTGATGCATTCAATAATAAACGTATGTAAGACTCCAACTGGAATAATCATTATGGGCTAGTTTTTTATTATATTACATTATAAATATAAAGAAATTACATTATAAATATATAGAAAACTTACAAGAGGGTAAAATATATTGCAACACTAACCAGATGAATAATAAGCAAATTAAATAATGAAAATTTTAAAATTAATGGTGTCCTATATAATAATTATAAAATCAAATACATAATAAAACACACAGACAACACAGATAAATAGAGCAAAAAGACTTAATTTATAAAATAAATTGCAAAAACTGTAATATGCACTATATTGGGCAAACTAAACAAAACTTAATAAAAAGAGTATACCAGCACAAATATGATTGCAATAAAAAAGTAAAAAACAACAATACTGTACTAAGTGAACATGCATATAAATTTAAACATGAGTTTGATTTTGAACACACAAGGATCTTAAATCATGAAAATAAAGCAATTAACAGAAAATTAATGGAAACAATCTACATAAATAAAACAATAAACCAAGCAGTAAATTATAAAACAGATATACATAAAATTGGTACTTGTTATGCGAACATAATAATTAAATTGGAAATATAATTAAATGAAAAAATTCAATTATATTAATAGTAATTAATAAAAAAATGTAAAAATGGGTAACAACACAGAAATAGATAATATTGAAGTTTATATAAGCACCAAGCCAAATTGTCTTTAAGAAAGCTGTATGTCAGTAAGACAGAATAAGTGACCATATTAAATCAATCACAGTTTTAAGTAGAATTTTGGCATAATAAAATAAGATAAAATTGTACAATTGATAAGATTTTGTAAAAAGATATATTTAAAGGTTTTTAGATCCTGAAGATGGAGCCTGACTCTGAAACATGTTGATCACATTTTAATAAATAAATAGGAGTTAGGGTGGTGTAGTGGTTAGCATAGCAACCTACTAAACCCAAGATCGCGGGTTCGCAGCCCGGCAGATGACCTTAGGATTTTTTAAAGGGAGTAAAAAATCCTTGCTATGCCGTCCTTCGGAAGGGACGTAAAATGGGGGTCCCGAGCCTGTGCGATGTCAGGTACTCGTTAAAGATCCCTATCCTAATTATACCTGATAGGCAAAATTTAGGACTCCCACCGTAGCATCGTCCGATTAGCCATAGCAGCATAAAGTGACGTTAAACGAAATAAGCAAGCAAATAGGAGTTATACTTAAAATTGAAGATTAATTACATCTCCTTCAACTAAAAGACTTTTAATAATTTCTACCTCTGTGCCAATACTTTATGTTCAGACTGTATGTTACACAACCATTACATCAATGAAAGTACTAAACCAAAGATCCTTCCTTCATTGGTTTTATTGATACATTTTTTATAATACTTTGATAGAAAAGCTTTTTGCCATAACTTAAGATTTGAAATTAAGAAGAATTAAAATTACAGTTCATTTATTTTGAAAAACTAGCCCATAAGACAGTTCGAGTCTTACATAGGTTTATTATTGAATGCATTAGATCGACATTATTTATTTGTTTATTTTATTATAAGAATATTCTTGATGCACTACCAATTTTGACTAAGGTTAGGATATACTGTAAATGTTTGATATTTTCCTTTAAATTTATATGTAATCCTACATGCAATCCTTTAAATTCCTAGGGCTAGTTTTTCAAAATAAATGAACTGTAATTTGAATTTTTGATTTAATTATATTTCCAATTTATTTATTATGTTCTCATAAAAAGTACCAATTTTATGTATATCTGTTTTATAATTTACTGCTTGGTTTATTGTTTTATTTATGTAGATTTTTTCCATTAATTTTCTGTTAATTGCTTTATTTTCATGATTTAGGATCCTTGTGTGTTCAAAATCAAACTCAGTTTAAATTTAATATGCATGTTTACTTAGTGCAGTATTGTTGTTTTTTACTTTTTTATTGCAATCATATTTGTGCTGGTTTACTCTTTTTATTAAGTTTTGTTTAGTTTCCCCAATATAGTGCATAATACAGTTTTTGCAATTTATTTTATAAATTAAGTCTTTTTTGCTCCATTTATCTGTGTTGTCTGTGTGTTTGATGTTATTATTATTATATAGGGCACCATTAATTTAAAATTTTCATTACTTAATTTACTTATTATTCGTCTCGTTAGTGTTGGAATATATTTTACCCTATTGTAGGTTTTCTTAATATTTATATTAGGTAATTTCGGCGTTACTTCTATTGTTTTTTTTTTTTTGTTTTTTTTTTTTTTTTTTTTTTTTTTTTTTTTTTTTTTTTTTTTTTTTTACTAATAGTCAATACTTCATCTATAATTTGTTCCTTTTTCTGGTAAAAATATGTAATTTTCTTTTATTCCTTTGTCTTGACTTTTAATCCACATGGATAAGACAGAAGATTAATAGAATTATTGAGTTAAATGGTATTACTAGCAAACTCGGTACTGGCCTCAGTACGAGAGCCCGCAACACATTAGCTCTTTTCCCGCCCTTCAGCCCGAGATACTCGCACCCTAACCTTTCTCAGCCTTCCAGGAATACCAGTTTATTGTCACCCCCACCACAACCACATCCCTTTAAATTTATTAGGAAATTAATAACCGTTTTTTTTTTCACTCACTTCAACGTATATCGCTGAGTTGTATACATTGCTTGTTTATTCCTTCGCTCTTGTAACAGTTTTCATCATCGCAATATTCATTATACATTATATTTCATTTTAATAATCACAACATTATATTTAATTTTGATATGAATTGTCTAGTTTATCGGATCTAGTTCAATTATAACCAATTTTATATTTTTCAGTCTTTCATTTTTTAATTTTTATAATTTAAACACAACTCTAATAATACCCTGTCTTATCCATAATATTCATTCTTCAATTTTTTAATTTAACTCATTAATTCTATTAATCTTCTGTCTTATCCATGTGGATTAAAATTCAAGACAAAGGAATAAAAGAAAATTACAGATTTTTACCAGAATAAGGAACAAATTATAGATGAAGTATTGACTATTAATAAAAAAAAAACACAATAGAAGTAACGCCGAAATTACCTAATATAAATATAAAGAAAACCTACAATAGGGTAAAATATATTCCAACACTAACGAGACGAATAATAAGTAAATTAAATAATGAAAATTTTAAATTAATGGTGCCCTATATAATAATATAAAATAAAACAAATCAAACACACAGACAACACAGATAAATGGAGCAAAAAAGACCTAATTTATAAAATAAATTGCAAAAACTGTAATATGCACTATATTGGGGAAACTAAACAAAACTTAATAAAAAGAGTAAACCAGCACAAATATGATTGCAATAAAAAAGTAAAAAACAACAATACTGCACAAAGTGAACATGCATATAAATTTAAACATGAGTTTGATTTTGAACACACAAGGATTTTAAATCATGAAAATAAAGCAATCAACAGAAAATTAATGGAAACAATCTACATAAATAAAACAATAAACCAAGCAGTAAATTATAAAACAGATATACATAAAATTGGTACTTTTTATGCGAACATAATAAATAAATTAGAAATATAATTAAATGAAAAATTCAAATTACAGTTCATTTATTTTGAAAAACTAGCCCATAATGATTATTCCAGTTGGAGTGTTACATAGGAATTTAAAGGAATGTATGTAGGATTACATATAAATTTAAAGGAAAATATCAAACATTTACAGTATATCCTAACCTTAGTCAAAATTGGTAGTGCATCAAGAATATTCTTATAATAAAATAAACAAATAAATAATGTCGATCTAATGCATTCAATAATAAACCTATGTAAGACTCCAACTGGAATAATCATTATGGGCTAGTTTTTTCAAAATAAATGAACTGTAATTTTAATTCTTCTTAATTTCAAATCTTAAGTTATGGCAAAAAGCTTTTCTATCAAAGTGTTATAAAAAATGTATCAATAAAACCAATGAAGGAAGGATCTTTGGTTTAGTACTTTCATTGATGTAATGGTTGTGTAACATACAGTCTGAACATAAAGTATTGGCACAGAGGTAGGAATTATTAAAAGTCTTTTAGTTGAAGGAGATGTAATTAATCTTCAATTTTAAGCATAACTCCTATTTATTTATTAAAATGTGATCAACATGTTTCAGAGTCAGGCTCCATCTTCAGGATCTAAAAACCTTTAAATATATCTTTTTACAAAATCTTATCAATTATGCAATTTTATCTTATTTTATTATGCCAAAATTCTACTTAGAACTGTGATTTATTTCACATGGTCACTTATTCTGTCTTACTGACATACAGCTGGGCAATGTTCATCTTATTATTGTTTATTTTAATATTATTCTTAAAGACAATATGGCTTGGTGCTTATATAAACTTCAATATTATCTATTTCTGTGTTGTTACCCATTTTTACATTTTTTTATTAATTACTATTAATATTAATGAATTTTTTCATTTAATTATATTTTCAATTTAATTATTATGTTCGCATAACAAGTACCAATTTTATGTATATCTGTTTTATAATTTACTGCTTGGTTTATTGTTTTATTTATGTAGATTGTTTCCATTAATTTTCTGTTAATTGCTTTATTTTCATGATCACTTAGTGCAGTATTGTTCTTTTTTACTTTTTTATTGCAATCATATTTGTGCTGGTATACTCTTTTTATTAAGTTTTGTTTAGTTTGCCCAATATAGTGCATATTATAGTTTTTGCAATTTATTTTATAAATTAAGTCTTTTTGCTCTACTTATCTGTGTTGTCTGTGTGTTTTATTATGTATTTGATTTTATAATTATTATATAGGACACCATTAATTTTAAAATTTTCATTATTTAATTTGCTTATTATTCATCTGGTTAGTGTTGCAATATATTTTACCCTCTTGTAAGTTTTCTTTATATTTATAATGTAATTTCTTTATATTTATAATGTAATATAATAAAAAACTAGCCCATAATGATTATTTCAGTTGGAGTCTTACAAAGGTTTATTATTGAATGCATCAGATTGACATTCTTTATTTGTTTATTTTATTATCAGAATATTTCTCCAATGAAGGAGTCACATATGTTGATAAATAAATGTATTATACAAAGCATTTACTCCTTTTTATTAATAGTAAGAACATCTGACATGTTTCGGGAAACAAGGTCCCATCATCAGACTTTAAAACAATCTCTTGGTGTTAACACACCATGTCAGTGTCATTTACATTGTCAATCATGTAAATGACACTGACACGGTGTGTTAACACCAAGAGATTGTTTTAAAGTCTGATGATGGGACCTTGTTTCCCGAAACATTTCAGATGTTTTTACTATTAATAAAGAGGAGTAAATGCTTTGTATAATACATTTATTTAACAGAATATTTTTGATACACTACCAATTCTGACTAAGGTCAGGAAATACTGTAAATGTTTGTTATTTTCCTTTGCTAATATGTTAATTTTGTTCAAACAAAGTTAAAACAGAAAAAAATAAGTTAAAAGAGGAAGAAATGGTAGTGAATTTAGCTTTTGTCTTTTGATATTAACAGAAATACTTTTTACACGATATTGAAAAATTAAATAGTTTACAGCAGTTTACTTTAAAATTGTGTACTCATTTTTGATGCTATTGTAGATGTTAAGGGAAATCTCACTTCATACTTTTGGAAATTGTACTTCAATTCATTTATAATTTTATTTTCATGTGTCCAATAGCAAGAAAAGAAATGAATAAAAATGTTAAAATTTAGTATTTTTTATGAAGAGTCTACATGAAACAACGAGAAATTTATAATAAAATGAAAACTAAAAAGTCTGAGAAGGAAGTAATAAATAAGTTGCAAGGTGTGAGAATAATATAATTGTAAACTAATAATACGACGTTATTAATATTAGAATAATATTATGTTGTTAATAGTAGCAGATACCACAAGTGTAGTTTATGACGGTAGCTGGATAAATAATATATAACATATTGATTTTATGTTTAAAAGTGATTAAGAATAAAAAATCAACATTCTGAGACGAGTTCGTGAAGAGCGGTGGTGGATTTTAAACTACTGAGAACTTTAAAGTAGAGATTTCTCCACCTTAGGAAGGTAGGTATGGTGGGGGAAGGAGGGGAAGAGAAACTTCCCCTCCTAAAGCTGCGATTACTGACGTCATAAGATCGGAGCAAGGTTAGAATTAGGTGACAAGTGTATTCTGCGCGGGAGCAGGGGCCAGTACTAAGTTCGCTAGGAATACCGATTTTACATTAGGCCTTCCCTAAAATTGGATTATACCGACTTTTACATTGTCACCTAATTCTAACCTTGCCCGATCTCCAGTTTATCGCAGCTTTAAAATTATTTTTAAAGTAAACTGCTTTAAACTATTTAATTTTTCAATATCGTGTAAAAAGTCTTTCTGTTAGTATCAAAAGACAAAAGCTAAATTCACTACCATTTCTTCCTCTTTTAACTTATTTTTTTCTGTTTGAACTTTGTTTGAACAAAATTAACATATTAGTAGAGGAAAATAACAAACATTTACAGTATTTCCTGACCTTAGTCAGAATTGGTAGTGTATCAAAAATATTCTGATAAATAAATGTATTATACAAAGCATTTACTCCTCTTTATTAATAGTAAAAACATCTGACATGTTTCAGGAAACAAGGTCTCATCATCAGACTTTAAAACAATCTCTTGGTGTTAACACACCGTGTCACACTGACATGATGTGTTTAACACCATGAGATTGTTTTAAAGTCTGATGATGGGACCTTGTTTCCTAAAACATGTCAGATGTTCTTACTATTAATAAAGAGGAGTAAATGCTTTGTATAATACATTTATTTATCAACATATGTGACTCCTTCATTAGAGAAATATTCTGATAATAAAATAAACAAATAAAGAATGTCAATCTGATGCATTCAATAAACCTATGTAAGACTCCAACTGGAATAATCATTATGGGCTAGTTTTTTATTATATTACATTATTAATATAAAGAAAACTTACAAGAGGGTAAAATATATTGCAACACTAACCAGATGAATAATAAGCAAATTAAATAATGAAAATTTTAAAATTATGTCCTATATAATAATTATAAAATCAAATACATAATAAAACACTCAGACAACACAGATAAATAGAGCAAAAAGACTTAATTTATAAAAAAATTGCAAAAACTGTAATATGCACTATATTGGGGAAACCAAACAAAATTTATTTAAATTTTATTTATTTATTTAAATTTAAACATGAGTTTGATTTTGAACACACAAGGATCTTAAATCATGAAAATAAAGCAATTAACAGAAATTAATAGAAACAATCTACATAAATAAAACAATAAACCAAGCAGTAAATTATAAAACAGATATACATAAAATTGGTACTTGTTATGCGAACATAATTATTAAATTGGAAATATAATTAAATGAAAAAATTC
Organism: Euschistus heros; assembly: GCA_003667255.2. Classification (NCBI taxonomy): domain Eukaryota; kingdom Metazoa; phylum Arthropoda; class Insecta; order Hemiptera; family Pentatomidae; genus Euschistus; species Euschistus heros. The sequence continues at coordinate 139,775 of RCWM02000626.1, read as the reverse complement.
ATTAATATTAATAGTAATTAATAAAAAAAATGTAAAAATGGGTAACAACACAGAAATAGATAATATTGAAGTTTATATAAGCACCAAGCCAAATTGTCTTTAAGAATAATATTAAAATAAACAATTATAAGATGAACATTGCCCAGCTGTATGTCAGTAAGACAGAATAAGTGACCATGTGAAATCAATCACAGTTCTAAGTAGAATTTTGGCATAATAAAATAAGATGAAATTGTATAATTGATAAGATTTTGTAAAAAGATATATTTAAAGGTTTTTAGATCCTGAAGATGGAGCCTGACTCTGAAACATGTTGATCACATTTTAATAAATAAATAGGAGTTATGCTTAAAATTGAAGATTAATTACATCTCCTTCAACTAAAAGACTTTTAATAATTTCTACCTTTGTGCCAATACTTTATGTTCAGACTGTATGTTACACAACCATTACATCAATGAAAGTACTAAACCAAAGATCCTTCCTTCATTGGTTTTATTGATACATTTTTTATAATACTTCGATAGAAAAGCTTTTTGCCATAACTTAAGATTTGAAATTAAGAAGAATTAAAATTACAGTTCATTTATTTTGAAAAACTAGCCCATAATAATTATTCCAGTTGGAGTCTTACATGGGTTTATTATTGAATGCATTAGATCGACATTATTTATTTGTTTATTTTATTATAAGAATATTCTTGATGCACTACCAATTTTGACTAAGGTTAGGATATACTGTAAATGTTTGATATTTTCCTTTAAATTTATATGTAATCCTACATACAATCCTTTAAATTCCTATGTAACACTCCAACTGGAATAATCATTACGGGCTAGTTTTTCAAAATAAATGAACTGTAATTTGAATTTTGATTTAATTATATTTCCAATTGATTTATTATAAATTTTTAACTCAGTATTAGCCAACAGTCCAAAACCCTTAGTTTTACTGCATTTATAAACCCTAGTGAATTCAAATTATTTATACTTAAGGTCTATAAGTTTCGGACCTGTCCTGCTTCCCCTCCTTCATATGTGCTGGGACGTGCACGCCTATACAGGTCCATGCCTGCTCACTCCATACCCATCGCCCGCATTTCCTCAGTCCTGTCAGTGTCTAGCCTTGACGAAAACTCCCCATTTTTACAATGTTCAAACTCGAGTACCGTGCGGTTATTAAAGTCTTTTCTAAAGAGATTCTTTCTCCTGAACAAATTAAAGAGCGCTTGGATTGTGTATATGGGCTTACCTCCCCCTGGTGTTCCACAGTGAAAGAATGGGCAAAATTATTTAAGTTAGGGAAATAACGTCTCGAAGATGACCCGCGTCATAATGCTGACCCAAAGAATTTTTTGGACTCAGTTGTAACTGGGGATGAGACAATGGTTTTATATTATGACCCACTTAGCAAAAGAGAGTCCATGGAATGGAGAAGACCAGGAGAAGCACCTCCTTTAAAGGCAAAAATCACGCAGTCACCAAAAAAGGTAATGGCCTCAATTTTTCAGAACTGTAAAGGAATACTACTGGTAGATTTTAAAGAAAGTATCACAATGAATGTTGAGTGTTATGTAGCCCTACTTCACTGGTTACAAGACACCATTAAAGAGAAGAGGTGGGAGAAGTTAAGCAGAGGTGTCCGCCTCCTTCACGCCAATGCCCCTGTCCACACAGCATTTATTTCCAAGGCTGCTGTGAAGGAGTGTGGATTCCAAGAAATTTCTCATCCACCCTGCAGCCCAGACCTGGCCCCTAGCGACTTCTCCCTTTTCTCAAAGTTAAAATCTGACCTTCGTGGGATGTGATTTAACACCGACGAAGATCTCCAACCAAGAACATTTTTTTAACAAAATTATTTTTTTCATGGTATAGAAATGTTGCCAAAGCGTTGTATTAAGTGTGTTGAACTTAGAGGAAAATTTATTGAAAAACAGTAAGACCAGCTTTCCTTCTATCCCAGGCCAGAAACTACAGGACCTTCCTATGTACACTGCCGGTCAAAAGTTTGAGACCATCCTGAAACGATACCAGTAAATTTAAAAGTTTGATGTTAGGTGAAAAATAAATGGATTTAAATAAAATTAAACGCATTTATATAGTTTATACCAAGATCTTTAAAGTTCATCTACCTTTAAGAGAAGAAATTAAAATTAAGTTTTCAATACATAATTTAAAAAAAAACTGTATTTTCCATATTAATTCCAACAATTTCGTTTGCCGACAGAATAACCTTGGATTAAAAAATTTGAAATTTGAATTAAAAATTGAGAAACGAAAATCTCCCATTCATATTAAATGAAGGCAGCGGGAATTTTTTTTTTTTTTTTTTTTTTTTTTTTTTTTAAACATAATAACTTTATTCACAACTGTACACAATGGACAACCAGTGAATGTGAAATTTACATTGATACAACAGACATGATCAGGCATGAGGGAGTCAGCACCCAGTGGTACAATCTCCAGGCGTGAAACTAAATTATTAGCGATTAGACTAGGAGATCCCTCATCCACTTCCTTTTCAGCCTCCGTTGAGTTATGTCTGGTATCTGTACTGTTGCCATATTATGTATCTGTTTGTTAGTGTGTCCACGTAGTTTCTCATGAAATTGTCGATAAAGTTTATGAATATGGCTCTTAACTGTCGGAATACGTAAGTCTGTATGTAGTATATCGTTTGACACATAAGGAGGGGAGTCTGTTATCAGTCTTAGGAATTTAGATTGAAATGTCTGTATTTTCTGAATATGTGTTCTTTTGGCCGTTCCATAAATTTGCGATGCATACGTCCAGATGGGTTTAATCAAGTAACTGTAAATGTTAAGTTTTTGTTTTAAAGGTAGTTTTGAGCGTCTGTGAAGTACTGAGTATAGAAGTCGCAGTCTTAACTGTAACGTCTGTTTTTTTGTCTTGACGTGTGGGCCCCATGTCAGTCTTCTATCAAGCGTAAGTCCTAAGTATGTCACTTTTTCAGTTTGGTGTAAAGGTTGGTTGTCAATGTAAACAGGCGGGCAGGTCTTGCGTCGCAGTGTAAATGTAATATGAAGGGATTTGTCATAATTAAGTTTTATTTTCCATTTCTTACACCAAGTTTGAATCTCGTTGAGGTTGTGTTGAAGTGTTAAGGTGGCTTGTGTAGGGTCCGCGTCTCTAGTCATGATTGCAGTGACATCTGCGTAAGTAGCAGTTAATACGTTATTGTTCGTCGGTATGTCATAGGTATATACTAAGTATAGAAAAGGTGCTAAAATTGAGCCTTGAGGGACTCCTGCTAAAATAGGTTTGATGGAGGAGATATCTGAGCCCTGGCGAACAGAGAAAAAGCGGTCTGAAAGAAAAGATTTTAAGATAAGGTAGTAAGTGTGTGGTAGTAACGGTTTCAATTTTACTAGTAACCTCTGGTGCCATACTCTATCAAAAGCCTGGGAAACGTCCAAAAACGCCCCAGAAACGTAAAGTTTTAGTTCTAAAGCAGCGGATATGTAATCTGTGACTCTATGTAACTGTTGTGTTGTTGAATGATATGAGCGGAATCCAAATTGGTGATCAGGTATTGTATTTAATTCAGTCAGTAATTTAGTAATACGGTCCAGTAGTAATTTTTTAAGTATTTTAGAACAGAGCGGTAAAAGACTAATAGGTCTGTAGGAAGAAGGTGTGTATTTGTCTTTGTTCGGCTTATTAATCATTAATATCAAGGAATGTTTCCATTGTAAGGGAAATTTTGTTGTTCTGAGAATAGCGTTATAAAGGGTTGTAAGAAAAACTAATGATTTTCTGGGTAGTTTTTGGAGTACCTCAGCTGTGATGAGATCATAACCAGGAGCTTTATTTTTTGGTAATTGCTTGATATGGTTTTGCACTTCAGTAGGAGTGAAAGGTTTGGGAGGAAGTGACATTGGTAGGGGTGAGTCTAAGATTGTCTCTAAATGTTCCTCATGGAGTGCGTCAGTTAAGTCATCATGTGGTCTAAATACAGTTGAAAGATAATCGGCAAAAATTTCTGACTTTTCTCTGTCCGAGACAGCCCAGGAACCATCATATTTTCTCAGTGGGACCGATGGTTCACGGTGCTTCAAGAGGCGTTTGGTATGATTCCATAGACTGTTATCATCGGTTGTCAAGTTTGAAAAATAATTGTCATAGTTATTTTGTTTAAATTTTCGTATTTGGTGTTTAAGGTCATTATTGAGTTTATTATACGTCTGTCTGTCAGAAGGGAATCGGTCTTTTTGCCATTTTTTGCGCGCTTGTCTCTTGGCTCTAATAAGATCCCTAATATGTTGAGGGTAGTTAGGTAAATGGATAGTTTCTTTATACCTTGGTGTTTGCGAAGACCATGCAGCTTCTTGTACTGATGTTGTAAAGAGTTCAACTGCCTCTTCCAATTCTTTTTCTGTTTTGAGAGCAGTTGGGATGGACAGTTTAGAATTTAGTTGCTCTCTAAATTGGTCCCAATCCATAATACCACCTGTTAATGAAGGCCTCTTTTCCTTAAGAAATGTTTCGACGCCCATTATCAGGTTTACAGGGGAATGATCAGAGCCAAGATCCGCTTCGGTTTTCACTGAACAGGGTACGGTCCTTAATCCTTTCGTCACAAATATGTCTAATATGTCAGGCTTCTTGTGTCTAGAATTTGGTAAGTAAGTTGGTTAGTTTGGACCAAGCACGTCTAATGACAGTCGATGAATAACAGATCTAAGGTTCCTACCTCTTGGAGTGCACAGTCGCGAACCCCAGTACTGATGTTTTGCATTATAGTCCCCTCCAGCTAAAAACGAACTACCAAGAGCTTCAAAGATTTTTGTAAACATTTGCTCTGTAATTATGTACTTTGGGGGGCAATAAATTGCAGCTATCGTCACGTTCTTGTGTTTGGTCTGTAAGTGTATTCCTGTGATTTGTATCTGAGGAGTAGAGTCAAGATGAATGGAAAAATGTTTCAGTGTCGATTTGATTGCAATGGCAGTACCGCCGTGTGCAGTGTTGTCAGGATGGTCTGTTCTGTATAAAGTATAACCAGAGATGCTAAGTTTATTTCGAGGTGTCAGATGTGTTTCCGTCAGTAAGGCTATGTCTGTGCGTTTTGTGATGGAGGTGTATTTCTAATTCAGTCTTTCGTTGTATAAGTCCGTTAACATTCCATAGTAGGATTGATAAGGAGCCCACAGTCAGAGAATTAGGGGCCATATTGGGGGCATACTGTCTGTGTTATTTGGTTTAATTTAGTAATGAGGCTGATAAGAGGTCGGACAAGGTTGTTAAGATTATTTAGGGCAGAAATAAGTTCTGATGGATCAAAATTAGTAGGCGGTGCTTGAACTGTACTTACATGATTCATGCCTGACCAAGTCTGTTGTGGCTGTACCATAATATTTGAATGAACATGATCTTGATAGTTCGGTTCTGGAACACTGGGCTGCTGTTGTAGAGGACGATTTTGCAAAGGTGGAAACTGCCTTGGCTCAGGAGGCTCTACAACCACCGGCTGAGGACGATTTCTGTTGCTGCGTTGAGCTCGTAATTCTCTGAAGGTCTGACATCCTCTGTAGTTAGCTGGATGAGCTCCTTCGCAATTTGCACATTTCGCGGGTGTTTCTCTGGTTTTTTGGCATACTGATGTCTCATGGGCTTGGCCACATCGCACGCACCGAGCCTGATGGTTACAATAGCTTTTCGTGTGACCAAAGCCCTGACATCTTGTACATTGTGGAATATCTCGTTTTTTTCTTGGTGCTTCTATCTTTACATGAGTATAATATAGAAATTCAATTTCATAAATTTTTTCATTGTATGAATTTTTTGATATATCAACGAAAAACATTTGTAGTGGGGTTTTTGTTCTTGTTGAAATAGCATTTGTAATATTTATTGCTTCGTATCCATTTCTCAACAACTCATCTTTTATAATGGAAGGAGGAGTAGAGTGGTGTAAACCTTTTATAACTATTCGGGCATTTTTTTCTTCAGCCAGCTGAAATGTGTGAAAGTCTGCGTTCACTTGTCTTAGGCTTCTGACTGCACTCCTGTAGCTGTCAGCTGTTTTCGGAAGTAATGTTACTATGGCCTTATTTGTTGTTTTTAAAGTTAAATTATTAATGCCTACCTCTTTTTCTAGAAATGAGACAAAGGCTGGATAGTTTTCAATACCACGTACATATATTGGAGGTGGCTTCTTACTAACAGGAGTTATATTAGTTTGCTGTACTTGAGTATTTTGTTTTTCTGATGGGAACAAAACTTCGAACTGATTTGATAATTTTATATCACTGACCTTTTTAGCCTGTTTTCTGGGGTCTGCTGTAGCTGCTGGTCTTTTTTTTTTCCGATGACAACTTCCCATGAATCATGGTTAAGGGCACCAGTAGGCGTATCATCAATTGGCATCTCCGTATCTCGGGATGCTTCAGCCATACCCGAAATTTTAACTAACTTCTTCGCTACGGTACACTCTTTTTGCCTAAAAATTACCTGTTTTTACCACTGAAAACTGTTATATTAGGCGGACACAATTTAAAAACAATCACCTTTCACTGCGGGAATTTTTGTTGAGCCATTTCAAATTTAATTAGATATTTATGAACTAAGTTCCTTTTTTTCCTGCGTGGAATAGCTCGTAATTGATTTATAACGGAGAAAATCTCAAAAGTGAAACAAAGTGTTTTTACTTATAAATAAAAACATCAACATAAAATTAGATAGAAAAAGAGAGGCGGAACGATATTAAACTTTTAAATTTACATACTTTGGCTCAGGGTGGTCTCAAACTTTTGACCGGCAGTGTATTTCCAACCAATGAAGAATTAAGGACATTTTTTTTCCACTCCATGTTTGAAGGGAAAGAAATCTGTTGTTAAACTTCCTTGCAATCACAATATCATGTCAATGTCTACTGAAGACAATGTTTTCCTAATGATACTTTTCATTTTTCATGAGATATAAATGCTAGTTTGTCATGGTATATCATTGATTTGTTGAATCTATTATATATTTGTCAAATACCACTCACTCACTTAACACGAAATCTCAGAAACCACCGAACGGATTGGAATGAAATTCGATATATAGATTCCTCTAGGGCCGTAGGTGCTCGCTAAGAAAGGAATTTTAAAAAATCGGCCTGGATCGCGGCTAATTTGCGAAAAATGCGATTTCAATTTTTATTGGGTGAATAATAAAAGATTAATTATCATATGGTATTTGGATATAAGCTTAGTTAAAAAATAGGTTAGATCTTTAAGCCGCAAACTTTGACCACCGTTTAAGTTCCTTATAGTTGTAAACAAACAAAAATACGATCGATGTCGAAACCTTATAATATTGGTACTTTCTGTGAACTCATGGTAGCTGCAGAGGTTACTTACAACTTACAAGTTTGAGTTATTTCGTGAAGAGAAGCTATTAAAAGACTTATGTTAAAGAGGAGGTTAAAAGACTTATGTTCTCTGGTGATGACATGTAAGGCCAGTTCGATGTAGGGACAAAAAACAGATAAGAATCAATAGTTCTACCAAGTGTATGATTCTCTTTAGTATCGTATCATGTTCTACCATGGGGAAGAAAGGTACAGTATTAACATCCCTCAGCGTGACCCTAACTCCAATACATCACTTAAGAAAACTGTGTCTGCAGCTGATTTTTACGCCTAAATTTTAGTGGAGCGAGGAAGGTGAAGGTGAAGAACCTTATTTACTTTAATTTCGTAATCTCCTCAACCAATTTATGCTTGATATGTACGCAAAAATAGAAACAGAAAGACTAAACTTTATTCGAAAAAATCAAAAAAGTTGAGAAGTTAAGACTATATTCACTTAAAGTATGCCATAAGAAAAGCTGATGGTCTGGTATCAGAGCAGGGTAAGATGGTAGTGCTGCCTCGAAGCTTCACTGGAGGACTATCAAAATAATATAAAATTAACTTTTGCAAATTGTCAAATTTACTTATTGAAATTATTCTAAGAATGGAATTGTTCAGGTTTATTTAAGTAATAATAATTATCAACGTTAAGCTTAACTTTTACTAATTTAAGTTGTCTTCATCCTAATGATATTAAACCGTAGCGGAGCGGGGTACTTTCAGCTAGTATAATTATATTTTTAAAAATTGTAATACTTAAAATGGAATGGTATTATGTTTCTGTGCCTTGGACAATCTTTTATTATTTCTTTCCACTCACAGGGAATGAAATTTTTGATGATGCTGTTTATAACATCTTATTTTAAAAGAAACAAATATGATGCATGAGTTTTAAAAATTGAAAAAAGAAATAAAAATTAGGGGTGGAGAATTAGTGGTAACGTATTTGGTAAAAGAGAGCGTTATCCCAGCAACCTGTTTGTGAGTTTGAATCCCATCCATAGCATGATGATATTAATTGCTAAGACAATTAATTCCTCCTCTCTCACAGGGAGAAAAACGCAGTGTCAAAAAAAGAAAGATTAAAATGCTGGACCAAATTCTGGACATCTGCCTATAACATTGGCAATAGAGTCCTGGTTCAATTTAAAACTATAAATTGCATCAGTAAAGTTTTTATAACAAAAAAAAAATTGTTAGGCCAATTGTGGTAGATGATTACAGAGAGAGTGAGTGACATATTGTGTTACCACCTCCTCTTGGGCAACAGCTAGGGGAGTAAGTTTCAGATTCCGTTTGTTAGATTGTTTTTTTTTAATTTTGAAAAACACCTTTGAAATTTTTATAGTCATACATAAACTAACATGACCAGTCACTCTAGCCTGTAAAATGGCTTCTTTCTCCAATGCTGTATTATAAAATGATATTGTCGAACTCACTGGTACACAATTTTATTATTTCAAGAGATAATAAATAAAATTAAAACTTGGTGACTGTTATAAACAATAATGCTTAGCTATGCAAAAAAAAAAAAAAAAAAAAAAAAAAAAAAAAAAAAAAAATCATACAATTAAAGAAGGAAATAAAAAAAACTAGTTGACTAAAAGTACATCAGAAATATTACAATTCTGTCAGGTGAAGAACAATTAACAAAGGGGCCACCAGGCTCTATTCTCTCATTCGAGGCATAGCTCTCACAAATAAAATATTAAGTAGCGATATTCAGATCTATATTACAGTATTGGATGGAGAAAAAAATCACATGTTGATAAGAAATAGTTAGAATGATTTCATCATAGTCAAACACCTAAAAATAAAATGGAACAGTTTAATATGATTAGTCCCAAGTGATATGATTAGTACTTATAATAACTAAAATAACCTAACTAGTTATGGAACGAGAAATCTAACTGCTTGCACCAGCATATTATATGCTTTTACTCTGCTACCTGACCTAGCTCCAAACTGATTTACGTAATCTGCCACTGAATCCAAGACCTTTCATATTTTTTGTTACCAATATTTTTGGAAGTCAATCTTATCTGAAATTTATTTTTAATGGTTTTCTTCTTGAAATGGACTCTATTTATATCGTTATCAGGAATTCAACCTATTACAAAGCTGATAGTGATCTTGTGCCATATACAAAATAACTAATCAATAATTACAAGGCATACCAAAAAAAATGGCATCTTCTATTTTGATCAGCAACTATTTTAAGTCCCTTAATACTTCTATACATAACTACCGCAAAACAAGCTCAGATATTACTTTAACATAAATCTTTTTACTATAAAAAATACTTTAATTATATAAAAAAAACATATATAGCATTAATAAAATATCAAAACCATAGAAAATTCCTTGGTCATCTCTTTCATTGATAACTAGATAGTGTTATTGTGTGTGACAATATTAACAATAGTGAACAGTTCACTATCACTGATCCAGCCCTTTCTTTTAATAAACATTACTTTAAGTTAAAATATGTTTTGACATTTCATTGATATTTTTCAATTATTGTTTACACCTTATGGCCCTAGAATTTATGAAATTCGCTAAAAATAACCATCCAGAAGTTATATCTGTAGCGAGCAAAATGCAAACATATATATATATCTAGATGATAACCTGTCTAAGAAATCAATCATCTAGGCTAAGTGGGTCTTGCATTCACCTAAAGCTGTGGCAGTGGGAGCTTATGTTGTAACATATTAGATTAATCATTTAACGAATTATACTATGTTTACAATTAGGGGTGATTTGATCAGGTAGCTGAAACAATTATACACTAATTAGAGATAAAGGTATAAATTTTAGTTTATTATAAAATATACCCTATTTAAATACAAAACATTTGCTAGTTTAAATAGAGATCTGTTACCAAATTACATACTCAGTGACAGTAATAGTATTTAATACCAAAAAAAACAAACATGTTATTTATTAAAATTCAAATATACATCCAAAATGTTTAAATACACTCAATGACAAGAGTAATAAAAATTGAAGTCTCCAATAAAAGAAACATAACAAAATTGCTCCCATCAATCCATTCTAGTCTTTCATTTCTCCTTCCTCGTCTTCTTCTTCTACACCTCTGATATAAAGTACATTATTACATCTGACAAGTACTTCTCCTAAGTTACCAGTACAGGAACCATCAATGTGTTCTTCAGCATTAGCCAACTGCAAATTCATATAACCATCTACAGATACTAAATATCCTTTATATTCATGTCCCCACTTCAATTTCACCATAACTGGCTTACCAGTTAAACTATTGAGGAATGGTTTGGGATTAATGGGCATAGTAGCAGCCATTTTTATTTATTTTCAGATAATTGCTACCTGAAAAATATATTAATACTTAGATTAATACAAAAAATAAATAGGATAACAAAGTTAGCGCAAAAAATTAAATAACTTACCAGAAAACAATTGAAACAAACTGCCGGGTTAGTTTGAAACCTCACATTATGTTACCTTTGTGGTATATTAATATTGTCTATTATTTGTAAAATAAAACATAAAATAATATAATAAAAAAATTAACTTTAATTTTGTTTTTATTTTTAAGAAAATACATACGTTTTGTTAATCAATATCTATATTTCTTAAAATCAATATTAAGTAACTACCTTCATTCTGCTTAACACCTGAAAGAAGTCTACAGTTTTTCTGTTGATCGTTTAATTTAGGTTTTCTTTAAAAGGTTATCTTTTTCAGAAGTCATTATTATAAGTAAAATGAACTTGTTCTTGGGCCTTCGACGATTGGGGCAAAATTTGGTATGTGGTTATGAATTAATTATATTATAAATATTTTTTTAATTGTTGGAGCCATCAATAAATTTTTATTCTATTTCAGGCAACTAAGAGAACCTTTAAGACTTCTAGCATATCATTGTCTGACAACTTATTTGTGGTGTGTATCTTAATTACTAATTTGTTTAATACTTATCATCTCCACCATTTTAATATAATGATACTGAACTTTTTTCTTTTATGTCTACAGCATAGAGACTCCGCTGAGGATAATCCTGATATTAAATTTGAATTTACTGAAGAAAACCAAAAGGTATAATTTTGCATTGATTTGAATTTGATCATATTAGCTTTTAATTCAGGAAATCTTTTGCCGTTTGAATCTCAAAATCTATCTCATACTTTTATAAAAGTGATATGGTTATTCTTGAATTCTTTAGGCAGTGATTTATAAATTTAGCTTGTTTATTTTTTAGTTATGTGTTCTGTAGATCTGTATTGGTCCAAACGTCTTTAAGTTTGTATTTATGGTTAACTCTTTAGTTTCAAGTAAATGAACTTTAGTCAGGTATATCTTCTTTGTTAATGATGTTTTGATAATTTTGTTGTTTTATTCAAGTGAATATATTACCTAATTGATTGTTAACTTCAAGTCATTTATCATTTTAAAGTTATTAGGGTGTACATTACTTAAATCAGTGGCTTATGGTATAAAATTCATTCTGATACTCAATGGATGATCTTAAAATTAAGACATATTTAAAGATCAAATGATTTATGTTATTTAAAACCAAAAAGTATAAAGTTACCAGTCTGTTGTTTCCCAATATAGCTTAAATGGATTGATTTGAATATGTCAGTTTCTAACTACAAAGTCACAATGATGTAGATATAGTTGATCATTGGTTACACCAAGAAGATATGGATGATGTATAAAAAAAAGAAGTATTCATAGGATGACTTTTTTGCCCATGTTATTGGCATTATTAAGGGCTCTCTGGTGACACTGAGAAACCTTTGAAGTTTTGAAGTTACCTTATTTAAGGTTGTGATTTCCTCTTTTTTTTTCTAGAATGAGTGTAGTGGGTTTTAGTTTGTAGCTGTGCAATGCCCAGAACAGTTAAAAATTTCAATGATAACTATTAATTTCGAAAAATAGGATTGTCTTGTCAATAGCTAACGGTTATCATTATTTGGTGTGTAATATAACAGGAATAATTTCGTGACATTCTTGCATTGTAGATATATAGCTGGTTTCTAAAACAAACACTTCAAAATCATGTAATCACTTTTCAATACCTGTGAGAAAATAACAGACTTGTACTATAATTTTTTAAGCTAAGTAAATAGTTCTAACTAATGTTTTAATATTTGCATGAATAAAAAATTACTTTCTGAATAAGTCCCAAATATTTTCTGCATGATTATAGTGTATAGTACACTACAAATCTTGAGGTATTGTATTTCTCCCTTCATAAGCAATATCTTTTGTTTTTTTATAAATTGTTGGAAGTTTAGAAAATGTGAATGCTATATTTATTTTTTAGAGAGCAGATGCCATTCTTTCTATTTACCCAGAAGGGCATAAAAGAGCTGCTATGATTCCTCTTCTTGATTTAGCCCAAAGGCAGCATGGTTGGCTTCCTATATCAGCGATGCATAAAGTAGCTGAGATTCTAGATCTTCCTAAGATGAGAGTTTATGAAGTTGCTACTTTTTATACCATGTTCATGAGGTTTGTATTTCCATCAAATATTAAACATGCACAAATGAAAAGTTATCTCCAATGTGTACATATTGAATGTGATAACATTTTTCGGAATAAGGTCCTCTGTTTAGCTAGCAGCTATTAGAGACACTTCTAACAAAATTATTTAGTCCAACCTTTTAAATTGATCCTAGCCCAAATCATAACTACCTCTACCCCTTACCTCCTTTGTGAATAAGTTGCCACTTTTTAATTCTTCTTAAACTCTCTCCCAGCCTTCATGTGATGGTAATCAATACCATGATGCATCTGAAAAAGAATTTAGTTTTTGTGATTTTCCACCATTCTGTCATTTAAGTTCATATGGCTTATACGGTTATATTACTATTGGTATAAATTGATAAGTAAAATTGTATTTTTTCCCAGTAAATATATTATCTGATTGAAAACAAAAACTATTAAACTATTTATCTCTGGTAAAAGCAAACAAGAAATTCCAGATCATTAGCCACCCTGTTAAGAATAGCTTCATTAATTTATAAGTGAACATATGGAACAATAAAGAATCCATTCACAAAATATGTAAACTGAAAATTTCTCACATAAGTTGATATAACAAATATAAATATATAAAATACCAAATCCATGTAGAAATTAATCTCGTTAACTTGTACACTTTCACACATTAGGGGGGAAGAAATAAGAAAACATCAGTATATAAAAATAATCCGTTATGAAATTCATATTGTTAACTTCTGTTTCACCTTTTTACATTTAAGAAGATTAAATATCGATATAACACCCTAAACAACATAATCCAAGTTGAAACTGTAGGATTAGATGTTTACATGTGAGGTTATAGGAAAGAGCTATCAATAAATGTAAACTTGAAGTGAAGTGTAAGGACCGAACTGGTCAGTGCATCGCTGGTCAGGCAGATCTCCTTCTTGCTGTGTTTGGTCAGTAGATGAATATATTTCTTTGTAAGCAGAGGTTTGATTGATAGTGACTGTTGATTTAATTTTTAATAAAAGCTATTCTCTAACATATTGGCTCGTAGAAATTATATTATCTATATAGTTGTTAAATGAAGATTCCATCATTATCTTATAACCTTAGGATCTTCAAATGGACTAGCAAAGATTCAGTAATGTTTACCTAACAATGTGGTGTCTATGGTGAAATTAAGAAATTTTATCTGAAAAGAAGAAGAAAGTGGGAGGACGAGGCTTTCTAGTTAAACTATATTATGAGAAACAACTTCAAAACTTTTTTTGAACCAATTTAACATCAAGAGTCATCTTTATTGTTGCATTAATGGTTGGCAACTAGACCACAAAAAATTTTCTTAGCGAGGATAATGCTTAATTCTAAGAACTTTTGCTTGATACATAGTATCGAACCAAGCCAAAAGGAAGATTTGCTGTGGTAATTGTTTGTTATTTCCAGAAAGAGGATATAGTGTATTATCCAAGATCCAATAATTGCTACTAAGACCTCCAGGTGCCCTGAATATTGTGAAGCTAATAGTGTATTATGTTGGTTATGCAGGGAGGCATATCAATGCGGAATTATAATTTTCTTTTTAGAATTAGAGAAGAATGTCTCTTGAGACATAATAATATAAGACATTAAAATTTTTGAATGACTCCTGCTCTCATTGCAAACACAGCCTACATCCAGTTATTAGTAGGCGGCATATCAAGCTATACTGGGTCTAAACCATTTTAGCCATTAATAATAATGTCTATTTATATATTGTATCTATTAATATATTATTATTTCATTTATCAATAATAATAATATCTTTAAATAGTCAATTCCAGATTATTAAATAGGCAATCCAGGCTATTTCTGATATGTTCTCAGGAAATAGTTTTTTTTTATTTTTTATTTCTATAATTTTACCAATTTTTTTTTTATTGTATTAACAGAAAGCCAACTGGGAAATTTCATGTTCAAGTTTGCACAACCACTCCATGTTGGTTACGTGGTTCAGATGAAGTATTATCATGCTGCAAATCTGAATTAGGAATTAATGTAGGAGAAACATCTGAAGATGGAATGTTTACGTTATCTGAGGTTGAATGTCTTGGTGCATGTGTTAATGCCCCCATGATTCAAGTTAATGATGATTACTATGTAAGTATTTTTTATAACAATTTTGTTTCATTAGTGGAGGAAAAAATTTTTAATATTGTTAAGACTGTGGATCCGGTTGGAACAGCAAACAAACATTAATAGGAATTGGTTTCTTATATATGGGCCATTCTCATGGCAGTGATTTTTCACTGTCCTGCTGCACTTAAGTTGGGGCTAAAACTTCCAAATCAATATTTTTAGTGAATTTGAACGTAAATCAATCCATTAATGTTGGTGCATACAGTCTAGTTTTGAAAAATATTTTTGTTATTATTTTATAGCTATAAAAAGGCTTATAAACTCATGACCATCCCATGTCCCTACCTATAAAGTGAAATTTCATGGAAGTTATTTAAGTATTTATTTTTAGAAAACTTATATATTTATTTTCTAGAGTATGAAAACATATATTGGAAAATAAGTTAACATGCTTTTAAACTATAAAAAGAAACTGAAAATTCCGTTTTATTTTTGTCCCTCAGTTTGTCCTCACGACCGTCACACTAAATAATTATTTCAATGTTCTCTACAAGAATAAGCTAGTGCTAATTATTACTATCTACAGAGTAATTCGTGAGGTTAGCTTCATAAGTGATGTGTTTGGAAGACATTTTTCAGTGTATTTTCTACGATTTTCATCAATCCAGTATAAGTTTTCTTCCTCGTACCTTTTATTACTCACGACCGTCACGCTCTTTAGAAATGATTCGTATTTTTTAAAAGCTCCTGGACTCCATATTTGATTATTTCTAGATGTACACAACTGATTAGTCAAACTATTATACTATAAACTATTATACTATTTTTTAAAAGCTCCTGGACTCCATATTTGATTATTTCTAGATGTACACAACTGATTAGTCAAACTAGCCGTTTAGGTATGGTTCTGGTGATGCAATAAACATTAAATTACAGTATGTTCCTCACGACCGTCACACCTTTTTTTTTTTTTTTTTTTTTTTTTTTTTTTTTTTTTTTTTTTTTTTTTTTTTTTTTTTTTCCTTCAAATTTTTAGAGTTAAATATTAATGTACCAACACACTTTTATATGGGTGAAACATCACTGATTTAATTTCAATTTTTTTTTGGGGGGGGGGGGGTAGATTTTTAAAAAAAACTAAACCTTAATATTTCTTTTTAAGGCATAACTCCTATTTATCTTTTATTTTCTTCATAATGTTTTGGAGTATGTGTTGAAACCCATATGTTGAACCCGCTGCCGTCAAAACCCCGTATGCCTGAAAAGGCAAGGTAGGGAAAAAAAAAAAAAAAAAAAAAAGAAAAATAATGAAAAAAGTTTTGGAGTACATTGCTCCATCTTCAGGATAACTATGATTTCCCTCACATAGTAACAAGTGCATGTCCATACCGACCCTCAGTTGGTATGGACATGCACATAGAGTTATGTATTAAAAAGAAATATTAAAAATTAAATCTCATTCAATAAAATAGTTGAACAACTAAACTGTTTTTTTGTAAAATTCTTTCAGAATTGATCACAATTTTTTTATTACTTTAATTTTTTATGTATCAATAAAAAGTTTTATTATTTTCTTTATTTATTTTTATCCAATTGAGGACATTAATAATTTTTTAATACGAAAAAAAAATGTTCAAGGAAAGAGTAACGGTCAAGAGCATTTTTATGAAAAGCTCTATAAAATACTTCAAAACAGTGGTAAATAGAAAACAAAAATTGGCCCCACCTGGGAATTTAATAAATATTATAATAGAAAACTCAAAAATAATAAAAATTTAATCAACTTTAAAAATCCAATTTTTTTTTTTATTTTAGCTGAGGCTATGAGAATGACCCATATATTGGACCGTAACTATAATATATGAAGTCTCATTAAATAGCCAATGAATAACTCTACTTTCAGAGAAATTATTTAAATTCACTAGTTAGTTGTAGAATTGACCTTTACATTCTATATAAATAGTTGTCAGAGATAAATGATAGAGAAAAATGATGAGAATACAGCTACATAATTTTATAAACTTTTTCCCCATTCAGCCAATTTTTTTATAATTGAAATTTTAAAATGGCTTCTTTGAAAAGTTCAAGTTTTATCTTGATCACTTATTTACCAAGGCTACAGAATAATGCATCTAGTCATAGAGGAAGTATCAACAATTTTCAGGGCATCAACCAAAACCTTATACAATGAGAAAGCAAACTCAATTTCCTTTATGAGGTGTCTCTTAACATTCAGTGATTTCATAAGGAATGTGGGAGCAAAGCGAAAATTATGAAAAATGTAATTAGGATTGATTAATTAAGTGCCACTTCTATTGAGATTATTTTATTTGAAAACTAGTTTCGAATGCTAAACATTCTTCTTCAGTTCTAAAACATACATTTTTTCAACACATCAGTACTATCTTACATAGATTATATATACTAAAGTTTTTTAAAAAAGTTAAGACAAGAAATCAAGCATAGGCACTCACCTTCGAGGTAACTAAAACACTGAATTTGTGAGAAGTAAAAGGGGGAGGCAGGTAGGTTAAGTTTTAGATTTACAATGGGGTTTCCCTTATGACTCATTGGGTTTTTCCGTTCCTATGGGAAACAAATTTAAAATGGGGCTATTGGATATGTTAATCTGATCATTTAAACAAAAATCTGGATCGGTTTTAAACGATTTTATTATTTCTAGTGATTCAAAAGTATTTAATTTTAGGCTATTTTCTACTTGATGTAATATTTTTACTCCCGAGTCTTTATTAAATTTGTGGTTATTTTCATTTAGATGGATAGCGAAATTGGAATTTTGGGTCTTATAAGTGTATGCTCTTATATGTTCATTTACTATTTGATTTACCGATCGTCCGGTTTTTCCCGTGTATTTTGCTTCACAGTCATTACATTTTAATTCGTATACGCCGCTTTTTTGGAAAGGGTCTATTTTGTCTTTCGGTGAAGGGAAGTATGATGACAATGGTTTATCTATTTTAAATGCAGGGTTTAAACCTAATTTTTTTAATTCTTTCCCGACTTTAGCGGATATTGGGCTGTAGTATGGTATCAAAATATATTTTTTAGGGGTAGCTTTATCCTCTGGGGGTGTTTTGTATATATTATTCATAGTTTTTTTATGTATTTGTTTTCTTAAAATATTATCGATTGTGGCTTTACTGTATCCGTTGTTGTTAGCTATAGTGTGAATTGTTTGTATTTCTTTGTTATAATTTCGTTCATTTAGCGGTATATTTAAAAGGCGGTATATCATGCTATGAAATGCTGCGAGTTTGTATGTTAGTGGTCTCCTGGCATTGTTGTCTATAACTACATCTGTGTGTGTGGGTTTCCTGTATATATTAAATTCATGTTGTTTATTGTTTATGGAGATTTCTATGTCTAAAAAATTTAAAGTTTTATTGTTCTCTAACTCCAGTGTGAATTTAATTGAAGGGTGGATTTCGTTTATTTCGTTTAAGAAACTGTTGATTTGTCTGGTCGTCCCAGACCATAGGCAAATTATGTCATCAACATACCAATACCAGTATATGATGTGTTGAGCTAATTTTGAATGAAGGATTTTCCGTTCTGATTTATCCATAAAAAGATCTGCCAGAAGGGGTGAAAAAGGGGACCCCATTGGTAATCCTTCTTCCTATAATAGAATGTATTGTTAAATTGAAAATAATTATGTTTTATGCAAACTGACATTAAATTGTAAAAGTCTAATTTTTCTAGTGGTTGAAGATTAGTTCTTCTAAAATTTCTATTGTTTCTGAAGTATCCAACCTTCATCAATAATCGATAATATTTTAAGAAAACAAATACATAAAAAAACTATGAATAATATATACAAAACACCCCCAGAGGATAAAGCTACCCCTAAAAAATATATTTTGATACCATACTACTGCTCAATATCCGTTAAAGTCGGGAAAGAATTAAAAAAATTAGGTTTAAACCCTGCATTTAAAATAGATAAACCATTGTCATCATACTTCCCTTCACCGAAAGACAAAATAGTGGTGTATACGAATTAAAATGTAATGACTGTGAAGCAAATTACATGGGAAAAACCGGACGATCGGTAAATCAAAGAGTAAATGAATATATAAGAGCATACACTAATAAGACCCAAAATTCCAATTTCGCTATCCATCTAAATGAAAATAACCACAAATTTAATAAAGACTCGGGAGTAAAAATATTACATCAAGTAGAAAATAGCCTAAAATTAAATACTTTTGAATCACTAGAAATAATAAAATCGTTTAAAACCGATCCAGATTTTTGTTTAAATGATCAGATTAACATATCCAATAGCCCCATTTTAAATTTGTTTCCCATAGGAACGGAAAAACCCAATGAGTCATAAGGGAAACCCCATTGTAAATCTAAAACTTAACCTACCTGCCTCCCCCTTTTACTTCTCACAAATTCAGTGTTTTAGTTACCTCGAAGGTGAGTGCCTATGCTTGATTTCTTGTCTTAACTTTTTTAAAAAACTTTAGTATATATAATCTATGTAAGATAGTACTGATGTGTTGAAAAAATTTTATATGTTTTAGAACTGAAGATGAATGTTTAGCATTCGAAACTAGTTTTCAAATAAAATAATCTCTATAGAAGCGGCACTTAATTAATCAATCCTAATTGTATTGATCCTTCTATATCATCATGCGTACCTCAAGTGATTATGAAAAATGTCATCTGTGCTGAAATGCAAAAATTAACCCTTCCCACCTGTCTGTCTCCCATCCGTGCTCTAATTTTACATATTACCCTTAAAAGAAGCTCTATGATGAGACAGTAAACATGTTCTATAAAAACATTTACAAATTATACTTTCAACACATTAGTTCCTTGAAATCTATATGTAGTTATGCACATGTTTCATGAAATCTGTAAAAGTAGGATTACTTTATAGAAAAGAAGGATGCATTTAATATTAAAATATGATTACAGAATACATATAAGTTGTTTAAAAAGAAGTATCAATGTCTGAACAAATAACTATTCTCATGTGAGTGGCTATTTTATTGGATTTTGTTGACCCTAGTAATGTTTCTTGGGCACTAGAAAGTTAAGGTGAATTTTTTGGACAAGAATTATTTTGGCTTTTCTACAAAAATACCAATTTCTACCCTCTAAAACTCATCGTACACAACGTTTGCACTACATGCAAAGTGGGAACTTTTCCTATTTTGTACAGGACACTCAAATGAACAACTATGTCAAGTTTCAAAACTTTATAAATTTTTTCTCATATTTTCACTGATTAGAAATATGAGAAAAAATAGCTATAACTGATGTTTTTATATTCTTACCATTGGCTTCCAGCATATTTTAGTTGAGTTACATATGAAAAATTATTATATAAAGATAAGTTAATTGTTTATCGATTAGATTTCAGGAATAAATTCATACCCATTTATTATATTCTGCAATTATAATGAGGGTCCATTGTATGATGGCATTATATCTTAAAACTCGTTTCATGTTTAAACAGATTTTTATAGAAAAAAATTAATCGAAAAAGGTTAGGTCCTAGACACTTCTCTATAGATTGCTATATTGTGGACATAGCCTTATGTTTAGCACTGTGTTGGGAAATTTTTGTTTTTGTCAAAATTAAATTAAATCACTATTCTCCAAATTAAAATAATTTAGATTTGTATGATTCCTTCGCTTATTATTCATATTATCATGTATTATAATCATCGCTTTTTATTGTTTTTATTAAATTTTTTAGGAAGATCTTACAGCAGAAACGACTTCTAAAATATTGAAGGACTTAAAAGCTTGCAAGAAACCTCCTCCTGGGCCACAGTAAGTATTTGATTTACTAAATAATTCATAATTTTCTCACAATTAACTTTCAATTAGAATTTAATACCATAAAAAAAAAAAAAAATTTCTTTTAAGCAAATACAGTGGACGCCGCTTATAAGACTCACTTTGGGATCAACAAAAAGTGAGTCTTATAGACGGATGAGTCTTATAGGCGAAAAGGAAAAAATAATATTAAAAATTTCTTTAATTTACAAAAAAACTTTATTTTATCAGTTAATATAATATAGCGTGTATGAGTTGAAGATAATGCTCAAACATAATTTAAGTTGGTTTTAAAAATTACGTTTGTTTTTTATTATTTTCTAGTATTTCAAGAATGTATCGCTCGTAATCATAATGCTTTTCAAAATTGGCTCCTTGGTGCTGGGCAGCTCTCCTCAACACCCCTAGAGCCCGTAGAACATCAGAGTGTGAAGGTGGAAGCGTCACTTCATCAGTTTCTTGCTTGTCAATTTCGTCATCGTTCGTGACATTCGACGAGCTGCTGCTCCCGGCTTCTCTCATGACAGATTCACAGATCAGGTCGTCAGAATACGTCTCATTGTCATAAATTCGGACTGAATATTTTAGATAGTTTTGATGTAAAATTGATAATGGCTTAACATCAAGTCTTGTTTGTAAACATATTCAAGTATAAGGAAAGGAACTGTTCACCTTTGGATTCATATGAATCCATAGTTCTGATGATAATACTTTTTAGTGAAATGTCAACTGCCTAAAATACGAGAGTTTCTCCGTAAATGAAGGAGAATAACCTTTTCCCTCGAATAGTAACGACTAAAACACCGAAATAAATCGGAAGAAGGTTAGAATTAACAAAAGGTATTCTGGGCGCTGTCTTAAGGTAGGGGTTGGTGGCTGTCTTCTCCACCGGTACCCATTTATTCTGCCAATTCTTCAGCTTTTTGGCGAAGCAATGTTCCTGAAACGCGAACATCCTTATCCCTAACTTTTAGAAACCATTCTTTTAACGAGCATTAAACATTAGAGTTCTTTCCAACCTTTTTCTGTTTTCGACTCTGAGATTTATTTCGTAATGCTTCACTTTCGATTTCTGGTCTATTTTTCAAAATCCTGCCCAATACAGTTTGTGAAACGTTACTGTTTTTTTTTTATTTGGGAGAAACTGAGTCTTATATCCGGAGTGGCGAGTCTTATAACCGACTTTTTTTGTGAGTATTTGGATACGTCCAGAATGTTCAAGTCGATTCTAAGTCTTATAGGCGGCTGAACCTTATAACCCATGAGTCTCATAAGCTGCGTCCACTGTACTTCAAATATTCATAAAAATGTTCCCAGTATACCTCTTTTTTTTTTTTTTTTTTTTTTTTTTTTTTTTTTTTTTTTTTTTTTTTTTTTTTTTTTTTTTTAATATATATTTGTATATGATATATATATATATATATATATATATATATATATATATATATATATATATAGAGAGAGAGAGAGAGAGAGAGAGAGAGAGAGAGAGATTTCATGTAGATTTATTCAGAGGGATAAGTCAAAGGTTTAAAAAACTTGTTAAAAATAACAAGGCATAATTGAATAATGTGTCATTATTTTTAACAGTTTTTTAAAGAAAGTAACTTTGAAATGACTTAAATAAAACCGGGCAGCCTGTATTCTTATTTTAAGCTGGAAATACCCAGGTGCACATTTATGTGGCTCAGTATGGTTAGTTGGAAATTAAATAAAATAGAAAGAACTCCATTAATTTCATCATGCTTAATGTGTCATATTTGCCCATGTGAGAAGCAATCCTTGAAATATCTTTTGCTACATGTAATTTAAAAACTTGTGAGATCTCAATTGAAATTTTTTATTATTTAAATACCGCAATAGGTTCCTAATTTAACAATTCTTAGGATAGTTAGAACCAATTCAGTTCCTGTTTTATAATTTACTAGCATCCCCAGTCGCGGCTTCGTCGGCTCTTAAAAGTAAAAAACTTAGATAGGTTTAAGTAATAATAGAAATTTTTTATTTTGTAATAATTTATATCTTATCATGCAGTTGAGAATCATTTTCTCACAATATTTCTATATATTTTCACTCAAAGCTGTAATTTTTAACCCAGTATTATTGCTATGATTAGTCGGTTGAAATTTACTTAAAAGCATTATTATGGTAATTTAGATGGACATAGACTTTTTAGGAAGAAACTCTGGGGAAAATGGACTGCATTATCAGTGTTTACAACCCTATCAATAGAGATATTCTCTATGTCACAATTAACTTGTTCAATAATGATGTTATTAATATTCCCTGCTATAGTATTTGTTGGTGAAATTACTGCTCTTTTACCCAACCAATGGTAAGATTTATTAAATAAATCTGAAACATCAAAATGAATTTGAAACCATTAAAATTTTAGTCTTCTTAAAACCTAAGGTCAGGTCAACCGTTTTTTACACACAATATCAAAAAATAATAAATTGCTATTTTGATAAGGCAATAATGTTTAGTGTGGCAAAAATAATTGTATTTATTTCATTTGGTTGGATTTTAATTAGTGACAAACTTCTGCCACTTAACACTGTGAATTTAAATTATTATTATAGTAAACTATACTATTTAAAATCTTCCTAGAACTATGAAGATTCAAACTTCACTGCACACCACAAAAAAAATTATATAAGTTCCTAACTTATGAGAGCAGGCGAAGGCTCGATGAGAAATACTAGGGCAGTGGAAACTCGTTATTTCGTCACTCGATAATTCGTCTTATTCTGTAATTCGTCAATTTTTTTTTTTTTTATATTGGTAACTATAAATAACAATATGTGTGTATGTAATTCATTTTTCCCCTTGCTACTTATTTTATCTTTAAACCACCTCATTTTCTTTGTCACTAAAATATACGCCAATATTTATACATTTTGTAAATCATTTGATAGAAAAAAAAAAAAACAGAACAAGCCCGGAGTCAATCCTTTGATTACATCGATAGATTGCATCAGTTAAGACTCTACAAAGTCAAACCTTATCTGAGAAAAAGCTTCTTTCTCTGGTTTCATCTTTTTGACTACAGGTTCATATCCAGGCATTGTAAAGTTCGGTTCTCCGACATTTTTCTTGTCCTAAATTTTAAGTTGTTAAATTGCCATTCAAATTTAGAGGGCATTTACGAGATGGCTTCTATAAGACCCATTAATTATAAACTTTACCTGTGAAATATGAAAAACTGCAACGACTTAGGAAAGGTAAAAGTTGCAAGTAAACTCTCGGAAATTTATAAAATACTCCGTACTACTGTAAATGATATTTGAAAAAAAGGAGTTAAATTTAAAACTTCATGGCTCAAATGGAAGTCGCAGACGGCGATGTAACCGAGAGGATTCGACTTACTTCCGCTGCACACACACAATTGGATGATGCTATGTTCCTTTGGTTCGTACATCAAAGAAGTTTAGGTGTATCAATTTTAATGCAAAAAGCTCTTGAAATGAATGTGAAATTAAAAAGAGGTCCCCAATTCAAAGCCAGCATTGGGTGTCTTGGAACATTTAAGCAGCAATATAGTATTCGGCAGCTGTCTATTAAAGGAGAAGTGATGAGTGCTAACAGGGAATGTGCCAAAGAGTATTCCTATTCAAAATGTATTCGTTGTTCAAGTAAAAAAGTATTTTAAATCAAAATAATTATCTACTCCAACTGACACCATTCAATCCACCACAGTAACAATTTCCACTCGTCCTTTTCATATAACATTCTCAGCTGTATACTGTCCTCCCGGCAATCCCCTTTCTTTTAACCTCCTTGATTCCTTCTTTCGATCTCTCGGACCACGTTTTATTGCTGGAGGAGACTACAACGCCAAACACCAGCGATGAGATCCAACTCCCATGGCAGTATTTTATCCCGTATTTCAACCTCCAATAGCTATTCTGTCTTCTCACCTTTAAACCCGACCTATTGGCCTACATCTCTCAAAAAACCTCCTGATATCCTCAATATCTTCATTTCTTCCCAAATTTCCACCTCTCAAACCATCATCAAATCCCTGGACGACCTTTCCTCAGATCACAGCTCTGTTCTGCTTCTGTTGCATTCAAATCCCGTTCCTAAACCCTCCCTCCCTAGACTGATTACATGACGTGTAGATTGGGACAAATTTTGAACTGATCTTGAAAATAAACTGGATCTGAAAATTCCCCTTAAAACAAAACAAGACATCAATTTAGCAATTGACAAACTAACATTGTCGATACAAACTAGTATTAATAAAAATACAGCATCCCGAAAAATTCATAATACTCAACGGAATAACTTGCCACAGCATATTCGGTCCTTATTAATTGAAAAACGCAGAGCAAGGGCAAGATACCCATCCAATAAAAATAATTACTACAACTTAACTAACAAACTTAAGACAGAAATGAGAAAATTCAATATTCAAAACCTACATGACAACACTAAAGGTCTGAATACTTCTGACAAGTCATTGTGGATGACTACAAAAAAGCTCCTTAATTACAAAAACTTTAATCACCCTCTGCTTACAGATTCTCAAACCTGGACAAGATCTGACGAAGAAAAATCCCAAATCATCGGTCTACACCTCTTTAAATCATTTAATCCACACCATGACATCATCAACCCGACCTACCTTGAATGCATTGAAGCAGAACTAAATATTCCTCTCCAAATGTCTCCACCTCCTAAAGCATTTCATCCTTCCGAAGTATCAAACCTAATCCACAGAGCACCCTTAAACAAAGCCCCTGGAAATGACCTAATTACAGCCCACATCCTAAAATTCCTTCCTCGGAAAGCGATTCTACTCCTAACCTATATATATATTGCTGTCCTCCGCACCACATATTTTCCTGATCCTTGGAAATTCTCAATAGTAAAGATGTTGCCAAAGCCCAAAAAAACACCTGAGCTCCCATCCTCGTATCGTCCAATATCACCCTTGCCTATTATGGGCAAAATCCTGGAAAAACTCATCCTGAAACGCCTGTATCCTATCCTAGAATCCAATCATATCATCCCGGATCACCAGTTTGGTTTCCAAACGTCACACTCCACTATCCAGCAAAGCCATCGTGTGGTGGACGTAGTCTCATCAACATTGGAGCGTGGAATGTACTGTACTGGAGCCTTTCTCGACGTAGAACAAGCTTTTGACCGAGTCTGGCACCAGGGGCTGCTTTACAAACTCCGTGTTTTCCTACCTTCTACATACTTCCTTATTATCCGCTCCTATCTCAGCAATAGAACCTTTAAAGTTAATCATAACTTATCCTATTCTTCCCTCTGAATCCAATCTGCCGGTGTTCCTCAAGGAAGTATCCTAGGTCCTATCCTTTATACGGTTTATACAGCTGACATCCCTACACATCCTACTACTGTCCTCACTACGTATGCTGATGACACATGTGTGTTATCAATAAATCATGATCCCTTCATAGCATCCCAAACACTGCAGTCTCATATCATAAACCTTCAAGAATAGTGTAAAAATTGGAGAATCAAAATAAATTCAAATAAATCTTATCAAATAACCTTTGCCCTTCATCTTAAACCAACGACTTCCTGTCCAACAGTATGCTTTAATAATATCCCACTGATCTCTGTTGAACAGATCCGCTCTCTAGGGCTGCAACTAGACAAACTTTTAACTTGGAATCCACATACAAGACTAAAACGACAGGAAACTGCTTGTCGTTTTCGACTTCTTCAACATTTACTGGACAAACGTTCAAAACTTCCTATTTTCTACAAAAGACTTATTTACATGCCAGTTATCAGACCTATTTGGACGTATGGAATTGAGCTTTGGGGCTCCACTAAACCATCTAACTCATCTCGTATCCAATCCTTGCAATCCAAAATCCGTAACGCTCCTTACTTTGTCACAAACAAACTTATTCATAAAGACCTCAATGTTCCATATGTTGCTGATTTAGCCCAAACCAGATACCTATCCTTTCATAGTAAACTCTATAATTATTCAAATCCGCTAGTCTCTCAACTCCCTTCCCATTCTATTCCTGACAACCCTCCGAGGCATCTGAAAAGATGGCCTCGGGACTTCCTCAAATAGAACTTTTATTGAAGTGCTACCAGTGGGCAGTTGCTTCACAAGCCATTGTCCTTTTATTATTTTATCTTATTATCACATTTACTGGATATATGTTTTTTTTTTTTTTTTTTTTTTTTATGTACAGTTGTAAATCTCAATAAATAGATTTAAAAAATAACTAAATAAAATCAAAATACATTGTCGGTTATTTTATTTATTTTATACATATGTACGTTTTTGTATATGACTTCATTTTTTAATAATGTTTGTGTTCCAAGATTTTTGTGTTTTTTGTCATTGTCACTCAAGTCCAATGTTTATAATGTTCATCTGGTCGTTTTTACATTCAATAAATTTCAAACAAATTACAATTATATAATTTAAAATGCTTTTTTGTTACTTTACCTGCTAAATTCTGTAATTCGTCATTTTCGTTATTTCGTCAACTCCCCTCCCCCCCCACTCATGATGAATTATCGAGTTTCTATTGTAATTATATAATATTATACATAATACTGTATTATTGAAATGTATAGAATTATTTTTTATTCATATTTATCTATTATTTTTAATTTTATTGTGTGTTTTAGAAATGGGAGATTTGCTGCTGAACCGAAGGGTGATTTGACTTCGCTTAAATCTGAACCTCCAGGTCCAGGCTTTAAGATGCAAGATCTATAATTATTCACAAGTCATGTGAAACATTTCTTAATATATAAACCATCAACCTTGTATTTATTAGTGTAAATATAAATAATATTAAATTGTTCAAGGTTTTAGCCAAAATTTATTTTAAATACCACTGTGTGATATTATTTAGAATCTGTGATTTGAAGATTGATTTTTTGCTGTAAAAATTATAAATCAAATTATAGTTATAAACAAGGAATTGAAACTGATAAGATAACTAAGTATGAAGTATAAAATAAAATTTAAGATTTATTACAAATTCAATTTGACAATGAGGATCAGATTAACTCTTATCCTTTTTTCTGTGTACTTCTCTACCCTTGAAGTATTTACCCATTAGTTAAGCGGTGATTTAAATAATTATCTTCCTACTGATTTTATTTCATTTATTACAATTTTCTTCCACTTCAAGATCCGTAGTAAAGATATAAGGCTAAGTAGTATCTCTTATCACTCGTGCTGGTGATTAGAATGATTGGGGTTGAGTGGTTGACCTGGCCAAGGACTACTTCATACACCTTGTTGAGCCAGTAATATTGATAATTATTGTTAATTATCCCATATTAACAACTTTATATTAAATCGCATTTGTGCTTTTGATAGAAATCGCTGACTATAATATTAATTTTTTCTTTTAACTCAGTATCTTTTTAAGTTTACTTAATCGTACAATGATTAAATGAATAGGATTAAACTATTCATCAGGATGAGCCTTAGTTGAGCTGAGTATGCTCAAGCCTTTAGGGCTTTTATACTCATTTACACTACCAGATATTCATTGGATTTCCCAAGATTTCTAAAGGAAAAGAAGGCAGAAAGAAAGGAAATTCAGGAAAAGTAAGAAAAAATTGTCATAGGCTCCAGCACAACCTCAAAAAATGTTTACTCAATGCCATGAATAGAGACGTGCTTTCTATATCTATCATAACATCTGATTGTCTGATAAATATCTTGTCAAAAGTTCCCATGACTAATAACCACATTAACATTGTGTGATTAGATAAAAATGTTTCCTTGAAGGAAAAGCTTGAATATTGTTTAATCCATTATTCTTATTCCCACCATTTTACATTCCTGTCCAATTGGTTTGTAATAATATAAGTGCTTTGTATTCTTATAATATCACTTGAACTAGACGGCATCTGCAGCGTTTCCAGGACTCCATGCTCAAGAAGATGGTAAAAACGACCTCCCTGAAGAAGAAGAAACCAGAATTCATCCAGTGTCGACATGTTAAGTTCCTGGACTCACTTCAGTTTCTGACAAACCATCTGTTCAGAACATTAACACCAGTGCCACCTCCGGTCCATTGGCAACTTAACAGAAATGTGACCATAAGGACATTTTCTTCTTTAGTTTTGGTAAATTTATGTAACTTAGTATTTTAAGTCTCCCCACAACAAGATTTAGGTGAGC
Organism: Euschistus heros; assembly: GCA_003667255.2. Taxonomy (NCBI): domain Eukaryota; kingdom Metazoa; phylum Arthropoda; class Insecta; order Hemiptera; family Pentatomidae; genus Euschistus; species Euschistus heros. The sequence goes on along the minus strand of RCWM02000626.1, from coordinate 110,842 downwards.
CCCATCACCTAAATATAAACTTCTCAGAAATCCTCACCCCAAGAAAAAATGTACCCGGTACAGAAAAAGGCCAAACATCAATAGAAATTCCCAATCCTTTAAGACAAGAATAGTATCCAATAGGGGCTTGGAAAAAAAATAATAATATCACTTACTTAATTCCCTCATTAAAAACAAATATGATTTGTTCATATAGTATTTACTAGAACTTGTTTGAATCGTCAAAACAGCAAACAAGTAGTTGGAATTAATAAATTAATTGCCACTTCTATTGGAATTATTTTATTTGAAAACTAGTTTCGAATTTTAAACATTCATCTGCAGTTTTAAAACATACAAAATCTTCATGATTATTTATACTAAAGTTTTCAAAAATGTAAGACTAGAAATCAAATATATTGGTACTCACCTGATGAGATGGAACTGCTTTCTGAAATATATCAAGAGTGGAAGGGGCCAGGTAGGTTAAATTTTATTTTATTATTTATCAGGTTAAATTTATTTTATTTAACCTACCTGACCCTTCCCCTTCCACTCTTAATATACACTTGAGTGCATAAAAATCGGTGCACCTTGAATGTTCACATATTTTTTGTTTTTTCTCTTTCACAACAATTAAATTTGCCAATTTGTTTTGGTAATTGTTCGGATCGGCGACACCAACTCCTACAGGCGCCTAGAATACCTTTTATCGATTCTAACCTTGTTCCGATTTATTTTGATGTTCTAGTCCCTGCTTTCAGAGGGGAAAGGTTATTCTCCTACATTTAAATAAATAAAAAAATAAAAAAGTTCTTTATTTATTCTGGGACCTTAAGTCCCTTAAGAATAAAAAATAATATACAATTAGGGGCCATCAGAGCCTCAAGATGGTTATAAAATATTATTAAATATCATAAAATAGTAATTAATAACGTTAACAAATCAAAATTAAGCTTAAAAATATTAATAAAAAGAAACAGAATTATTTTGATTCATTTTGTGAATCAATTGTGTAAAAACAATAAAATTTCGTGTACAAAGCTTTTATATTTTATATAACTATTGAGTGGCTAATGACAGTTTTCATGGATCTGGATGGACAGTAGGTAGTTAAATAAGTGATGTTTGAAAGCGGAAAGGGTGTTTGAATGGCGAATGGTGTAAGGGATGGAGTTCCATAAGGACGAGGATCGGATTAGGAATGATCTGTCGAAAGCAGCGGAGCAATGAGCAGGGCTGTACAAATCTGATGGGCGGGAACGGGTTTGGCGGGTAAGAACGGAGGATTTGAGCTGAAGGAGTTGAGAAATGTAAAGTGGACGTTGGGATTTCACTGTTTGGTAGAGAAAGGATGCCAGAAAATACTGGCGACGGTAGGAAGGAAAGAGCCACTTTAACTCCGCGTAAAATTGTGAAACATGGGCGCCTCTGGGGATCCCGAAGATAAAACGAATGCAGCAGTTAAACAGTCTTTTGAGTCTGGCCTCAAGATCACCAGAAACACCCCCATACACAGCACAGCAGTAGTCGAAGTGGGGGAAGATAAGGGAAGATACTAGTAATTTGCGGGTTTCGAAAGGAAGAAGATTGCGAACGTAATTGAGACGTTTTAGGATTGGGATGGTGCGTCGGGAAATTTCGGATACGTGGTTTTTCCAGGATAGGGTTTGGTCGAAAATGACTCCGAGATTTTTGACTGAGGGGTAGAATTTGATAGGATCACTGCTCAGGAAAATGGGGGGAATAGGAGGTATGGTTTTCAGGAGGTAACTCGAACCTATTACAAGCGCTTTGGTCTTTTCAGTATTTAAATTCAACTTGTTCGTCACTGCCCAGTTATAGATTCGATCCAAGTCTTCCTGGATTTTTCTAGTAGCTTGCAATAGGTCAGAATTGGGAAAGGATAAATAGATTTGGAGATCATCTGCGTAAAGGTGATACCGGCAGTGACGGATGGAAAGGGGAAGGTCATTAATGTAAACGGAAAAGAGTGTGGGCGAAAGTGAAGATCCCTGAGGAACACCACGGGAAAGAGGTAGGGTCTTAGACGGAGGTTTATTTGGAATGACTACATACTGTGATCGGTTGGAAAGGAAGGATTTAAACCAAAGTAAGGCAGATTTGGAGAGGGATAGGTTTCGGAGTTTGGCTTTACTGGCATTTACTGAGAAACTCTAAATCCCTGTTCAAAGTAATGTTAACTTCTAATATTAAAATGTGAAATAAGGAACTAATGAAGTAGAAATAAGAAAATATCGAAATATAAGACACTAAATCAATTTTGAATTAATATTAATTTAATCAACAATTAATATACTACTGAACCACCAGTAAAGTTAATTCCAGATGAACTTTCTGTCAGAGAAGTGAAAATAACAAATTATAAATATAAACAAGATAGAATCCTTAATTATTTATTTGGCATAACTCCTATTTGTTTAACATTTGTAGCTACATGTTTCAGAGACAATGTTCCATCATCAGGCTTCTAATTTTTTTTAAAAACACATCAATCTATAACATTATACAGATAGTTCTACAATTATATAGTAATGTGTCATTTACCTCTTAATCTGTGATTATTTTCACATTGTCAATTATCTCCATGTTAAAAGCCATGATATAATATAAGACAGAATCCTAGTTGAAAGTGATGATGTTAATTTCTGCTATATTTTCTCAAGGGAAGTGGAAATAAGAAAACATGAAACCTGTGATGTACTTTCTCACTTTTATTTATGAACTGATATGTTTTATTAAATTAATTATACAATCTGTCTCACTTTAGGACAAAAAGTAAAATGGACGACAAAGAATCCATTCACAAAATATGTATGGTATACTGAAATTTTATCAATGAAATTGAAACAACAAAAATATATAAAACACTAAATCCATGTACAAATAAATTTTGTTAAGTTTTGTAACACTTTTACAAGTTTTAAATTTTATTACTTAAATTGATAGAACAAATATAAATATGTAAAACACCAAATCCATGTGCAAATTAATCTTTTTAAGTTTTGTAACACTTTTACATATAAGATAAGATGATATAAAAAAAATGATTCATAAAACACTTAATCCTCGTGTTGTTAACTTCTGTTTCACCTATTTACATTTAAGAAGTCTAAATATCAATATTACAAACTAAACAACACAATCCAAGTTGAAACTGTGGAAGTGATTGTTTACATGTGATGTTATAGGAATGAACAATCGAAAAATGTAAACATGAAGTGAAGTGTAAGGATCGAACTGGTGGGTTTAGCGCGGGTCAAGCCAGTTTGGTGGTGTCGCCGATCCGAACAATTACCCAAAAAAAATATTAAACAAAAAAGTAAACATTTCTGGATTTTATGATTAAAAACAATAAAACCTTTAAACTTTGTTTACAATATGCAAAAAACACAATCCATGGCTTTTTATATCGAGCGTCTCCTTCTCTCGCTTGAATAACAGCCTGCATCCTTGCAGGCATGCTCCTTATACGATTGGCCACTCGATCTTGAGAAATATGCTTCCATTGTTCTTCTACAGCAGTTCTCAGCTCGTGGAGGGTTATGTTGCTGTCGGATGGCCTTCTTGAGATGGTCCCACAGACGCTCTATAGCAGGGGTCTCCTAACTACGGCCCACGGGCCAAATAAGGCCCGCCAGTGTCATCAAACCGGCCCGCGGCAGCTACGCGCTGCACTCTTTAGGTGCGTATAAACTTGGACTTTTCGTCCCGAATGAGCAAGCGTTCACCTTTGTTTTCTTAAGATGTGTACCGCCGAGCCGAAAGGATCAGTCCGATCTGATAGTTGTCAATAACTCAAAGTGATCACGCAGTCGAACACAGTGGCTCATTGTAGTCATTGAGGTGTGTGTTTACACATATTGTCGTATCCAGACCCTTATTAACCTTTATTAGCTATTATTAATTACTTATTACATCGCATTATCCTAGTCACGCCATCCTTATTTACGCAGCTCTTCTCCGAATTTCTAATCTTGTTTTTACTAGCTCCTGTACTGCAGCTGCATCCTTATCCTTGATAGTCAGCGCTACCCGGCGTCTCACGACTCCTTATCATGTTTACCAGCCTCCTTTTCAAAGAATACCTTCCTTGCATTGCATCAGCCACCGCCCTACGCCTTTACTCCCTTTAAATACCCGAAGCCCGAGGCCTCCCTCTCTCACTCTTTCTCTGTCTCCTGTAGCTGCTCTGCTCCTTCACCTCCAGTCAGACTCTATTAGCTTTTCCCCCTTTTTGTCATCTTTAAGGGTTAACTTACCTTGTGTGCTGGGTTACTCTTATTATTGCTCTGTAATAATTTGAGACTTCGTACTTTTGTACATTCCAATAAAGGTTCGGAATAGACCTTATCTATTGCCCTGGTGTCAGAAATTAATTAATTGATCCCAGTTGTGCCTACACATTGTAGACACGTCATAAAACTGGTGTCAGAAGTGGGATAGGTTTCTGCCGTAAGACTGGTAGACTCCTTTTCTTGGGACAGTCTCGATATCAGCTGGTTCCCTGAGTTCCATAAGTCTGGTAGACTTGTCGCAACCTTGAAGAGAGTCTCGACATCAGCTGGTTGTGATCACACTTCAAGAAGCAAGAACTCCTGCATCCTGCGTCAACCCACCGAGTAAGTACCCGACCTTTTTTTTCTTTTTTTCATCAAGATGACTTCCTCTCCAAACCGTCCTTTAAACATTGAATCCCCATCTTCCAATGAATTCCTCGCTAATAGTCCTCCTCCAACCTTTCAATGTAATTCTAACCCTACTCTTAACTCTAACCATGTTCCTCTATCTCTCCTTTTTAAATTCATTAAGCCCTATAATGGGAACAGAACAGACTTAAGCACATTTATAGCAAACTGTAATAGCGCATTCCTATTAGCCCAACAAAATCAAATAGATCAACTCTTCCTCTATGTTGTAAGTCACTTTCTCCCAGAACGATTTTATCCAAGTGTATAAATCAGGGAGAAGCTGGTTTTATCTTTGCAACCGAAAATTTAGTTCGTTGATATGCTTTGTTAAATCGGTGTTGAATGCTAACTTCCACTGTGTTGAACTTCACTCCTCGAAGTTCAAAAAAACGCTGAAGGACTTTTCCACAACTAAGCCAACGTACGGTAGTATTATATGGTAAATCAGTTTCTCCAATTTCTTCAGTAAACTTGCGGAATTCTCTGTGAATGAGCCCATTCTGATGAAATTAACAATTGATGTGACTGGTTTTAAAATTTCAGACATATCCAAACATTTTCCGCACAGAGACTGTTGATGAATGATACAGTGCAAGACTAACGGTTTTGATCCACTATCATTTTCTACAGCTTTTGACTCAAGAGCGACCACTCCTTTATTTTTACCACACATGTTTTTGTCTCCATCAATTGTAATTGATTTCAAGTTTTTCCATCGAAGGTTCTTTTTATTAATGGTATTTTCAACTCCCTTAAAAATAACTTCTCCAGTAGTCGTGCCATGAATACTAACAATATCAAGAAGTTCTTCATACACTTTATAGCTTGTATCTACTCCTCGAATAAAAATCACTGAATAGTGTCTGACACATCCGTTGACTCATCCAAGGCAAGAGAAAACCACTCAAGATGTCCATTTTTGTCAGAAAGTTGAGTTGATATATTTTCTGCGATTCCTTCTACTTTCCGAGCCACGGTGTTTGCTGACAAACTGACTGATTTAAATAAATTTTCCTTTTCGGGGCATATTTCTTTTTCTACTGCAACTATGCATTCTTTGTTCATTTCTTCATCGGTGAATGGTTTTCCACGTTTAGCGATTTCAAGAGCCACTCGAAAGCTGGCACGAGTTGCAGCCTCTTGTTCAGTATTGAGTTTCAAAAACGTAGATTGCTGCAATTTCAATCCGCGCTTCAAAGCTTTAAATTTTTCTGTCCGAAAACTTCCAGTATATTTTGAGTAATTTTTTAAATGTTTCGTTTCATAATGACGTTTAATATAATATTCTTTGAGAACGGCTATGGTTTCATTGCAAATCAAACATGGCGCCTTCTTACTGGACTCAATTACAAAATATTGAAAGTTGCACTCATCTTTGAATGTTCTGCATTCACTGTCTATTTTTCGTCTCTTTTCCAAACTAGTAAATAAACAGCAAGTCAAATCAAAATACTGTTACTATTATGTTTTTTTAACACGCTAAGGAGTTGCGCACTACTAGCCCCCAATATAGCGTTTTATACTTATATCTGTACATTGAGGGCTGGCTTCCTCACACGGGTCCGCCCTGTCTGTGATAAGATTGTTTTCTTAATTATTTTTTATTAATATGTTAGTGTATAGTAAAAGAATGTTAATGTCCGAAACGGAAATCCCGCTTCGGCCTCTAGCAAATGGACTGTATGGGAATATATGAAATCGAGGTTTTGCACTCTTGGGGAGATATTATTGAGAAGGTAGCATAAACGAATAATACAGAAGAAATCTCTTACCTTATTACTGCCGCCGACGGTCTGTCCCGGGGCCCCTAGAATCTTTACGGCCTGGCAGATGCTTCTCCTGAGCTGCAATATTCGTCCAAGCTCGCCTCCTCTTAGATCACCACTCATTTGGGGGAAAACTAGGTTAAAAAACCAATGGAAGACCATGAGGTCTTGGGCAATTTAGTAGGAGGTGCGTACTCGAGCACAGATGATAGAAGACAGAGAGAATATTCATGTAGGGATTAGCGCAGATAAGGGCTAGTTACCTAGAGGTCTATAGAGTGCGTCTATATAAACGATACACTAGATCTTTTCTCTTTTCCCCCCCTCACAAAAGCGCCGATTGGCGCGAACATACCGCCCACCAAAATTGGGATGTTGCCCAATTTTATTCCAAAAGTTATACAATGAAAATGGTGGGCAGGCAGCAAAGAATTTATACAATAAAATAAAGAAACGAAAGCTCAAATTGAGTAAAGAGGAAGACAAAGACAAAAAAAATAAAATAAAAATATTGTAACATGAATGGGAGCACAATTATACAATGTAAAGAAAAGGAAACAGCCCAACTGGGCAACAATTATATAATGTAAAGAAAATAAAACAGTACTCCTGGGTAAACGATCATACAAAATAAGAAACAAAAATAGCACAACTTTAGAAAGGTTATACAATGCAAATGGGCATCATTCCGGGAGCGGAATGAGTTTGTTCATAGATCTAGTGAGAGTGCTGGTAGAAGTCTCAATGGTGGCTGCTCGTGAAACACCATCAGGCTTGAGCTCGGAAATAAGAGCTAAAGGCCGGGAGAGTGAGGAGCTGTTCAGTCCCTTGCTCACAACAACGTCGCCCTGTTTCTTGGTTCCACAACGGCGCTTGGAATTTGAAGTCCACTTATAACGTTGTGAATTATAATTAGGAACGGCGTTGTCAAGTATGCCGCCCACCCTGAGGACCTCCAGGCTACCGAGGAAAGGAGTACGGCAACAAGGCGGCTGTGCCGGCTTATCGGCACGGATATTAAGGAGAGACCCAGAAAAATGTTTAAAGGTATGGTCAGGTTCATTTGCGATGAGCGCAATGGGAGGAGACTTAAGATCCGGTAATGGCTTGGTGCTTAAGTCGGTGTCACGATAAGGAGGAGGCCAATGCTCCTGGCAATTGATCAAAGAGGAGGGATCTTGAGTCCCTAAACATAAATTGTTGGTCTGCACGTAATAAGTACGGGTAAGACCCCTAGAGTCAATATGGGCATGATTAGCGACAGAAGAAACATCAGTAAACCCTACTGGGGAGAATTTGTCGAATATTGAAACTTTAGAGCGTACAGACCCTTTGATATCTAAAACTGGTGGTTTTAAAAAAGTAGATTCAATAGGATTCGAGACCGGAATTTTACTTGTTACTCTATCTTGGTTACTATGTGTGTATACTGGTTTTTTATTATTTTTATTTTCAACAGGAAGGAATTTTGGACAATCTTTATTGGCTAAAGAATAGTGACTGTTTGAGGATGAGATGTAATTATCCTCTTCTGTAAGGGAAACAAAAGACTTTTCATCAGATGAGTCAATAACATTTGTATCAGCACCACCTGTTTTATTGATGTGATTAAATTTTGAAACTTGATTTAAGTTTAAAAAATCACCCTGGTTATTGATTTGTATTTCCTGGGGAACGTTAAAATTATTTAATCTGTGATTACATGCATGGGTGTTAATTTTTTCTGGAATGTCAGAAACATTTGAGTCTTTATGGTCTGTACTCAGGGGTTGTTCAAATGGAATATTTTCAATATTTTCAGTTTTCGAAGAATCATGGAAATCTTGGGAAATCTGGCAAACAGAAATTAACGAAGTGGCTGATTGATTTTGCGATACGGTTTGGATAGGGCCTATGATTGCCCAACCAAAAATAGTACTGATAGCAATTGGACCGATAGAGCTAGGAATAAACGGATGAGGCAATAATAATTGCGGGTATACGTCTGCACCTAAGAGAAGGTCAATCTTGTCTGATTGATGAAAGTCAGGATCGGCCAAACGCAAATGTTCAAAGGCGCGAGCAATTTCTGGAGTAAGGTTCTTGGGAGGCAAATGGTTAGCAATGTGAGGAACCACGGACGGGTTTACAAGAATGTGCCTCTGAGAAATTGTGGAGAAGATGTGACACACGAGACCGTGCCAGGAGAATTGGAAACACGCCCACCTATACCTGAAACGGTAATGGGCATATCCTGGATTTTTTGACCTAATTGGTCAAAGAGGCGCTTGGAAATAAATGACAGCTGCGACCCCGGATCGATGACCCCACGAACCGGAACGTAACCTAAGTGAGAATTAAAGATTCGTGCACGGAAGGTTCCTAGGAGTGAAGTCACGTGACTTCCGGTGGTACTACAACTCAGAGATAAGGAGGCGTCAACTGGTGCTTGACCAGTGGAAGCGGATGCTGGTTCACTTGTAATGTGATCAGCATGAGCTGAAGCGCGACTAGGCGCGGAATTCAAATGGAGATTTGAATTTAGTGCTTTGACGGGATGCAAAAGTGTGTGATGCTCTGGTGAATTACACTTACGACATGTAAATTTGGAATTGCAATTACCCTTAAGGTGCGGACCCAAACAATTAAAGCACCGTTTATGCCTTTTGAGGAAATCAATTTTTTGATCTCGAGTGAGATGAGAAAATTCGAAACAGGAAGATAAGGAATGCGGCTTACGACAGAGAATGCATTTGAGGTTAAAAGAATTAGAACGTGCGGCCCGAGTTCTATCTGATGGTGAGGTATCAGGACTAGTGCTAGCAATTAGCGAATTAACTTTAGTGTTTCTATGTAGATTGATGGGGGGAGAAATAATCTCGAGGGTTTTAATTTGCTTGATAATAAAATTTAGTAAGTCATCGAAAAGCGGAACTGATATAGCAGAATTCTGATCCTCGAAAGCCTTAGATGTGCGGGGGTCTAGATTATTTAATGCGAGGGTTAACAAAATAAAATTTGCTAAATCGTCGATTGGTAGCGCCTTGATAGCCTGCACGGAATTTTGATGTACCTGGAGAAAAGTTTTTAAGTTATTTAATGAATTTGAACTGACGGGCTTAAAGTGTAAGATTTGGTTCAGATATGCCTGGGCTATCCTCCTGGGGTTTTGGAACCTGTGTACCACAGCTGAAAAAGCAAGGTCGTAATTTTCGGCTGTGAGTTGAAAGCTAGAAATTACAGAAAGAGCACTCTCCTTTAAATGGGATCTTAAATAATGAAAGCGTTGTATAGGGGTTAGAGAAGGGTTGTCGTGAACAAGGGCGGTGAACAACGAGAAAAATTCAGGCCACTGCTGTATGTCGCCTGAAAAGGTTGGTAAATTGATAGGTGGTAAGGAGAAAGCACTTTGAGCCAAATGAATAGGGCTGGCAACCGGTGTTGAGGTTATACTGGGTTGTTCTTTTTTTAACTGAAATAATTTAGCCTTTATTTTACGCGCTATATCATTGAAGGCTATAGCTGGGGCTTGGGTATCTACTTGATTCTGCTTAGACATGAGAACATTTAGGTCACTGATTTTTTCATTTACCGTTTCAAACTTGCCTTGAATGGATGGTAAATCTTCGTAAAGAGCCTGAACAGCAAAAATATCCTCAACAGTAGAGGCTTTGATTTGGGACCAAGCGCTAGTTATATCAGCAAACACCGTTTCTCTCTTTGCCAATAGTTGTGCTTGAATAATAATATTTTTGTCTTCTATAGGCATTGTGAAAAATAAAGAATAAATAAATACAGCAATAAAAGGAAATTATAATATATGAGGCAGAGAAAAGGAAGGAGAAAAAGTTGCAAAATTGATTTCACTAATTATTACGTAATTGTAACTGACGTTATAATAAGACAATATAGCGGGAACTATTACGAGACGCAATAACGAGTACGTTACTAGAGTGGGGGGTGGTGACGTCAGATAACAGCTGACAATTGGTTGAACATGGCCGACTATAACTTCGGTTTTATATGTGTAATTATTGGAAGTTATAAAACTTGGACAAAAAATAGGCCAAACCTTGCAATTTATACAAGTTTTAACGTAAAAATTTTTAATATTAATAAAGCACAGAAATGAGTGGGTGATTACTCGCCCCAAAACTGCAAAATCACTCGTTTCAAAGTTGAACAATGATATATACGGCCCGGATCGGACCAAAAATGTATAGTAAAAGAATGTTAATGTCCGAAACGGAAATCCCGCTTCGGCCTCTAGCAAATGGACTGTATGGGAATATATGAAATCGAGGTTTTGCACTCTTGGGGAGATATTATTGAGAAGGTAGCATAAACGAATAATACAGAAGAAATCTCTTACCTTATTACTGCCGCCGACGGTCTGTCCCGGGGCCCCTAGAATCTTTACGGCCTGGCAGATGCTTCTCCTGAGCTGCAATATTCGTCCAAGCTCGCCTCCTCTTAGATCACCACTCATTTGGGGGAAAACTAGGTTAAAAAACCAATGGAAGACCATGAGGTCTTGGGCAATTTAGTAGGAGGTGCGTACTCGAGCACAGATGATAGAAGACAGAGAGAATATTCATGTAGGGATTAGCGCAGATAAGGGCTAGTTACCTAGAGGTCTATAGAGTGCGTCTATATAAACGATACACTAGATCTTTTCTCTTTTCCCCCCCTCACAAAAGCGCCGATTGGCGCGAACAGTTAGTTTGGTATTACTTTTTTTAAAATTTTGTTTTTATAATTTTAACTGCAGATTAGCCATTTTATGGATCGTAGTTTGCATTATTTTATATTTGATTAATCTAATATTTAAATTTTAAATGTTTTGGTGCTATCTCAAACCAATGTTTTTTTCTCTTAATTTTCATTTAACGTAATTTTTGTTTCTTAGCAATAAAATATGTACACAAAAAGTCTCGTAACCAGGGACGATTTTTGTTTTTCCTATTCATAATTGTAATTCTTAAGAGACCTTGCCCCATAATAATTTTTTTAATTCTATTTTATCCCAAGTAAAAAATAAGATAAAAATGTTTCTATGTTTTTTGTTTTGGTTTTTTAAATGATGGAAACACTGTCGGAATTTATTTTAGGACGCACAAAACCATTTCGTGAGCTTGCGATGTGAGCACCTTACGATTTGATGTGCTGCCTTCTCCTAATGTTTTATAACATATTATTATTATTATTAGATACTAGCTGATGGTACCCTGCTCCGCTACGGTTTAATATCATTAAGATGAAGACAACTGAAATTAGTAAAAGTTAAGCTTAACGTTGATAATTATTATTATTACTTAAATACACCTGAAGAATTCCATTCTTATAATAATTTCAATAAGTAAATTTGACAATTTGCAAATGTTAATTTTATATTATTTTTATAGTCCTCCAGTGAAGCTTCGAGGCAGCACTACCATCTTAAATGAATATAGTCTTAACTTCTCAACATTTTTGAAGAAAGTTTAGTCTTTCTGTTTCTATTTTTGCGTACATATCAATCATAAATTGGTTGAGGAGATTACGGAATTAAAGTAAATAAGGTTCTTTACCACCTCGCTCCACTAACATTTAGGCGTAAAAATCAGCTGCAGACACAGTTTTCTTAAGTGATGTATTGGTGTTTGGGTCACGCTAAGGAATGTTAATACTGTACCTTTCTTCTCCATGGTAGAACATGATACGTTACTAAAGACAATCATACACTTGATAGAACTCATTGATTCTTATCTGATTTTGTCCCTACATCGAACTGGCCTTACATGTCATCACCAGAGAACATAAGTCTTTTAACCTCTTCTTTAACATAAGTCTTTTAATAGCTTCTCGTCACGAAACAACTCGAACATGTAAGTTGTAAGTAACCTCTGCAGCTACCATGAGTTCACAGAAAGTACAAATATTATAAGGTTTCGACTTCGATCGTATTTTTGTTTGTTTACAACTATAAGGAACTTAATCGGTGGTCAAAGTGTGCGGCTTAAAGATCTAACCTATTTTTTAACTTAGCTTATCTCTAAATACCATATGGTAATTAATCTTTTATTATTCACCCAATAAAAATTGAAATCGCATTTTTCGCAAATTAGCCGCGATCCAGGCCGATTTTTTAAAATTCCTTTCTTAGCGAGCACCTAAGGCCCTAGAGGAATCTACATATCAAATTTCATTCCAATCCGTTCAGTGGTTTCTCAGATTTCGTGTTAAATGAGTGAGTGGTATTTGACAAATATATAATAGATTATATATTAACATAGCACTATATCCCTGATAGTAGATACTTGGCTTGTTCGAGAATTGATCGTCAGTCCTCACAGTTGAGTGCTGCCGCCTTCCAGTTTCTTTCACCAAGTCGAGTTAATGTGTCAGTAGCAATGCCATCTTTCCATCGCAGTTTAGGTCTTCCAATACACCTCGTACCATAGATTTGTTCAGTAAGAGCTTTTGTGGGCATCGCCTCATTCTCTCATTCTGGCAACATGACCTGCCCATCGTAGCCGGGAAAGCTTAATAAACTTGGAGATATCCATATCTTTGTACAGACTTTGTATGTCTGCATTGGATCTTCTCCTCCAGGTTCTTTCCGAGTATACACCGCCAAAGATTCTCCGAAAGACTTTTCTTTCAAACCTCATGAGCGACAGCTCATTGTTCTTTGAAATCGTCCAGCATTCAGATCCATGTGTGAGAACAGGTCTGACTAGTGTTTTATAAACTCCTAACTTAGCATTCTGAGACAAGATGCTGCCCCTCAAGTGTTGCTGTAGAGCAAAATAGCATCGATTGGCTGCCATAATACGCCGTTCAATCTCGTCATTGATGTCATTTCGGACATAAATCTGCGTGCCGAGGTACACGAATTCCTGGACCACTTCGATGTCATGTCCTAACTTTACGTATCCACCAGATGACCGACTAGGGGCTCGATACACACGTACTTGGTTTTGTCTCCGTTGATGGTTGTCCTAGTCTCTTCACTGAATTTTCTATTGCAGCAAATGCGTGTTGCACTGCTTCTCTTGATCTTCCGACTAGATCTATGTCAACGGCATATCCAAGAATCTGTACACTTTTATTTAGAACTGTGCCTCCTGTTTGAATTCCGGAATCTCTAATGGCTTTTTCCAAAAAAAAAGATTAAGTATAAGGCAAGCCAGACAATCTCCTTGTCTCACACCTGCTGTCGAGTCAAAACCTCTTGACAAAGCCCCATGCATTCTTACAAATCATTTATTGCCTTCCATTGTCATTCTCACCAGTCTGGCTAACTTCTTGGGTATATTCATTTCTGTCATGGCCATTTATGCTCCCCCTCTTTCAATCGAGTCATAAGCCTGCTTAAAGTCTTTGAAAACATGATGGGTATTAATACACAACTCTCTTGTATTTTTCAGGATCATCCAGAGGTTAAAATTTGGTCAATAGTTGATTTACACTTAACGAAGCCACGCTGATATTTTCCAGTTTGTTTCTCTGCTTATGGAATCAATCTCTTGTATAATATGCTGGCGAAAATTTTGTACACTCATGGAAGTACCGATATACCTCTCCTTGTTACAATTCAAAAAATCCCCTTTATTATTGGATTGGGTGTATAATCGCTTTCTTCTTCTCCATGATAAGGCATTCATCTCTCCAAATATCCATAAATAGATCCTGCAAGAAAGTAATCAGTTGAGGGCCACAATGTTTATATATTTCCGCTGGTATGTTATCAATACCTGGGGCTTTATTATTCTTTAGTTTTTCGATGGTCGCTGCTATTTCTTCCTCGTCTGGTGGCTCAATCTCTATTCCTCCAGCCAGTCCCCCTGTGATGATGGTATCTTGCTCACGTCTGTTAAAGAGAGCTTGAAAGTAGTCAGCCCATCTATCTAATATTTTTTGCTTTTCCGTGATTAGCGAACCATCTTCTGCGTAGCATGCGGGAGTCCTGGATTTAAATAATTATCTACCTTCATTCACCATTTGAAAGGAATTTTTCTCTTTGAAAGATTTTTCCATATCCTCCATCTGCTTATTCTGCCATCTTCTCTTCTTTCTTCGATGAAAGTAATTCTCGCGTCTCCTTGTGGCTTTATATTCCTCCGCCGAACTTCTTGTGTGTCTCCGTTGAATCATGTTTTTATAGACCTTGGTTTTTCTATCTGTTACAGCAAGGCATTCCTCATCAAACTATGGTCCATGTTTCTGTTTGCCCTTGAGACCCAGAACTTCTTCTACTGTCTCAGTTAACGCATTTTATAACACCAACTTAAAATTTGGTACTGAAGTTGCTTTTGTTACTTATATGTTTGAACAAGTTTCTGAATTTGTATACCTTGGCTCATATGTGACGTACGACAACAGAATCTCGACTGAGGTCCGGAGAAAAATTATCTTAGCGAATCACTGTTATTATGGACTCCGCTCGAACCTTTCTAGCAACCTCGTCTTTCAGCGCACTAAGGTTATCCGATACAAGAACCTCATACGCCCTGTTTTACCTTATGGCTCTGAGACCTGGATCACTACATAAAAGACCTTATTTTTGAAAGGAAAATCCTCTGTAGAATATACGGGCACAGCTTTGAAAATGGACAATGGAGAAGGCGCACAGTGGAACGAATCAACGAATTTGTTGGACATTGGACCAATTCTCTAATAACTAAATTTGTCTTTTATTTGGATCTTAAATTATACTTTATACTTCTTTTCAACAAAATCCATAGATAAATTAATGTTAAAATCAAATCTTATAGGAAAAATTCTGCATTGAAATATATATATTTTTTTAAACTCATATTTAAAAAAAAATCCATTGTTTGAGGTAATGCTTAAAATTAACCGTGCAACTACTGGAAAACAACTTATCCATAATAAGATATTTTAGGCAAATAAAACTCGGGATTATTTCAAACGTCTGGGATTTTTCGATGAAAATTAGGAGAAAAAACTCAAATGTAAATTGCGAAAATCGCCTAAAATCGCCCAAAAAACTACCTTCACAGTAAATAACTAGAATGCTTGAAGTTTTTTTTTTCATTAGTTAGATTTTGCTCTTAGGTGCTCTTTTCCGAGAAAATGATTTTTTTCTTTTCTTTTCTAGGTCTTGAGAATTAATTTTAAATGATTTCTGTTGATATTGGCGCTACTTTTCGCAAGTTTTCTTTTGTTTACCTACTTTGTCTTTTGTTTGTCTGTTTACATTCATTTGTCCTCATATAAAATGCTCAGTTTGTGTGTGTTATTTTAACGACATAGGTGCAATGTGGTTCCTAAAACAAATCTTCAAGTTTTTAAATTTTTCCAATTTAATCATATAAGTTTTAAAGATTATGACCTGGCATTGGAAACATGGATTCATTCGTCTGGACTGGAACAAATTTCAAATACCGCAAAGTTCTGCTTACGGGAAAAATTAAGAAAATTCATTAGTAGTTTGAACTCTCGCTGGATTTCGTCCCATAGGAAGATCAATAGTTTTTTGGAGAAGCATGAAAACTGGTTGAATTTGGATTTCATTGTTCCTGAAGATGTTATCCAGAACCTCATCAACAAGCGCAAGTATACTATCTTGTTCTCAATCATTCGAGCAATTATCTGATGGACAGAGACGGAGAAAAACGGAAAGTTTTAGAAAATGTTCAGAGGATATGTTCGCTTTTGTCATGAAAAAAAGGTTCAAATCTGATGACGTAGATTACATTGTTAATTTTATTAGGGAGCATCCAGAACATGTACTAAGTGTCAAAAAATTTTGTGAAAAACTTTTAAATCCAAAGGACCAAGAGAACGAAAAGGCATTAGCATTATATACAGCCGCTGATTTTACTAAGTTTCAGTACAATGCCGTCAGAAATAATGCAAAAGCATTAGGATATACATCACTTTACCCCAGCTACTATCAGATCCAAAAATTAAAAAAAGATTGTTATCCCCCAGAAGAATCCATATCGGTTAGTGACACTGGAGCAAATATCGTATTGCAAAATTTATTTGACCATACTTCTTCTCGGATTTTACAAGTCGTGGGTGGTGAAATAGGGAATGATAACTTTCGTAGTTTAACGTTAAACATTAAGTGGGGATGTGATGGGGCGGGTAACCAATCACAATATAAACAACGTTATTCTTCATCTGAAACTTTCAGCGAAGATTCGGTCATTTTGATTGCCTGTTTAGTACCGATTAATTTGATAAATTCAGAGAATTGTCAAATAGTCTGGCAAAATGAATGTCCGTCATCGACCAGATTTTGTAGGCCTATCTCATTTAATTATACGAAAGAAACAGATGAAACTGTAACGTCTTTAGTTCGAGACATTCAGAAACAAATTGATAATTTACTTCCCTATATAAATGACAAAATCTCTATCAATTATAGAATGTTATTAACTATGGTTGATATCAAAATATGTAATATTTTAACTGAAACTTCTTCAGCTATGAGGTGTTTTTTGTGCAATGCAACACCTACAGAAATGAACAATTTAAAAATTATTACAAACAAGGAAATAGTTAATGATGAGTATTACTCATTTGGCTTGTCCCCTTTGCATTGTTTGATCAGGTGTTTTGAGTGCTTAATTCACATCTCTTACCGATTAGATTTCAAGTCCTGGAGTGCAAAAACAACAGAGCAAAAGGAGTTACTTGCAAGGAAAAAAAAATCAAGTTCAACATGATTTTAAAATTCAGTTAGGACTTTGTGTAGACCACGTAAGACAAGGTTTTGGTACAAGCAATGATGGAAATACTGCAAGGAAATTTTTTGCCTCCCCAGAAACTTCATCAGCTATAACAGGGGTTGACGAAAATCTAATTAGACGCTTTGCAATAATATTACAAGCTATTTCTTCTGGGTCAATTATAAAACTTGTATATAGGCACCTACATATATTATAATTTGGATGTATCAATTAGTCCTAGGATATTAACTGACAAAAGTAATTATCAATTGTTATATTATTTTTTTTTTCAATAATTAAATATTTTAGTTTGTTACGTTTTATTTTGTAATTTTATTTAATACATATGTATTTATCATTCCATAGAATATTTTATTGCATATATTCTCGTAGTATATAGGTACAATAAATGGTAAGTAAATGATGATAAATTATCCAACATCGAAATATCAAATCAGGAATTCTTACATGTTTCCTCTTACGATCTGATCATGATTAGCATATCATTTAATAGTCCATTCAAAAAGCTTTAAAACGGTACCAATAGCATTATTCTAGGAGAAGCAGAAGCGGAGATATTAACGAATGTCCATTCCGCCCTAACGTTCGTTCCACTGTGAGGCGTAGTAATAGAGAAATCTATAGTCTCTACGAGCATCGTCGTCTGTGGATGTTCGGCCATTTGAGACTAACCTCAAACCAACTGTGCTAATGTTACTTTCAGTGATGTTATGATTGATCTGCAAACACAGCTGTGTTCCTGTTGAGTCAGGCAATACAATGCTGCCAACCGCATCGCTGTGAGACATTGCATTCCCATAGTATATAAAAAGTCCTGGAACTTTTTGATCACACCACATATTTATAGCTTTTTGGATAAGAAATTAATTTAATTTAGTAATTTTATTATCAATTTCTAGCTATATTTAACACCAGATCATTGTAACCTCTCTTGAATGGCGCTCGTTCTACTACACACCACATATTTATCGCTTTTTAAACAGTAATTTAATAGAAAATATATAAATTTTATTGAAATATTTCACTTATTATGGCATCACTCCTCTTTATTATTCATTAATAGATGAATAATAAAGAGGAGTGATGCCATAATAAGTGAAATATTTCAATAATTGTTAACTCCTTCATTGAAGAATTTAATAAATTTTATTATTGCTAAACCTTCCTTAATCTATGAAGATGATGTAGTTATATTTGGTACAGAATAGTTCTATAGTTTTCGCGGTTAGTGATCACGAATTTTTTTTTTTTTTTTTTTTTTTTTTTTTTTTTTTGTGATTTGGGGACAGAAAGATTTATAGTTGGCCTTTTGCTGTATTGAAAAATACATTTTAAGGCCTAACTTGATATGGTGAGTCCTGGAAGTTGTAAAATCTTGTATAGTCTTTAATATGGGTGTTGGGGCACACCCATTTCTTGAATCACGAACGGAAATGGCTTGTCCTTTTATATATACTCGTAACTTCATCATCCCCCGTCGAGGCTCCGCCCTCTCTCATAAGTGAAGATCATAGATAATTTTAACTAATAATTGATTTTTGTTTATCGATAAAAATCTTGTATTAAAGTGAACAATTGAAAATTATATTTTTAATGATATTTTCACGCATAGCAGCCATTATTAACTTGGTTAAATTTAGATTGATTTGGTGTTTGAAGATAACTTAAAGCATAATTAGACATCCAATTTTCAATTGTAATATATGAGTTGGTAATTCAGATGGACAGAGACTATTAAGAAACTGCATTATCAGTGCTTACAACTAAAGGTTCAAAGTTCATATTTTTACACACAATATTAAACAGCTGAGGATCGGATTTTTGATTTTTAATAATTTTCATTCGACAGAAATAATGTTATTGATTTGATCTGGTTGGATTTTAATTTCTAACCATATAAGTATGTGATAGTGGGACAAAACCCGTTTCTAACACTCAAAATTGTACAATTAAATTTTTATTGTTGCTAAACCTAGAACTATGAACATGATGTAGTTAAACAATTTAATTGAAAATAAGTAAATTTTATTATCAATATCAAGCTCTATGTAACACTGTACCTTTTAACCTTTCATGTAGATGGCAATTGCCGCCATTTTTGAACCTTACTGTTATCCACTTATTATTCATTTTTCAATAAAGAATTAGTTGAAA
Organism: Euschistus heros; assembly: GCA_003667255.2. NCBI lineage: Eukaryota > Metazoa > Arthropoda > Insecta > Hemiptera > Pentatomidae > Euschistus > Euschistus heros. The sequence continues at coordinate 91,543 of RCWM02000626.1, read as the reverse complement.
ATCATTAGATTTTACTATTGCTAAACCATCCTATAAAGATGATGTAGTCAAAATTTGGTAGAGATTGGTTCAGTAGTTTTTGGCGGTTAGTGAACACAAACGAAAAATTGTTTGTCCTTTTATATAATAGTATAACCTTATACCGCCATATGTTAGAATCGTATAGAGCTAACAGATAATTGTGACTTACAGATAATATACAAATAATATTGCGACTATAAATTAAGATATAAGGTATCCTATCTTTTTTGTTGGATCAAACTGCACACGGTATGCAAATTTGATTAAAATCGGTTCAGTAGTTTAGGTGTTAGCCGGCCCCTTGGCGGCGACACGTAATTTATATATATTAAGATAACGAGCCTGATATTGTACCGATCATTAAGGTAGGGAAGTTAAGATGGGTAGGACACCTTGTGCGGATGTCGGATGGGTCGGTACCAAAATAACTTCTAATAGAACAGATATCCGGCCGGCGCAGAGTTGGGAGACCCAGGTTACGGTGGTCGGACTGTGTGGTAGGGGATTGTTGGTCAATAGGAGTACGGAATTAGATGGCGGCATCTCAGTAAAGAAACACGTGGCAATTGCCCTGTGTATTGCACTCATATTTTATTCATAGGGGGCAAGCTGTCCCTGAATAAAGTTTATTTTCTTCTTTTATTTTTCTTTATGCTCCAAAAATATAATAACGAACAAATATTCACGCCGATGATTCTTTTGGTGATCGTTGTATGTAAACCCAGGTTTCAGGGATTTTCATCTTTTCAATTGGCTTGAAGTAATAAGCGACCGTCGATTTGCTGGCAGTTTCTATTTTCCTCTTATCCGCACTAGTAAATTGTGAATAAACAATAAGTCGAATCAAAATACTGTTACAAAGATATTTTTGAAACACGTACAAACACGCTAAGGTTTTACGCTCTATTACTAGAGCACCTCTATTAGCGTTTTTATACGTACCATCTAGAAATGAGTGGAATACACCAGAACTTCATATCATTACAGTACAACACAATAAAGATTGAACTAGCGAATTAAGCAAGCGTATGCTCGCTCAGGGTGCGTACTCGGAGACTGGTCTAGAAATTATAGGTACCGGCAGGAAAATTAAAATGGTATTAAAATGGGTGCCCGCGAAACCCCTGGAAGTTACCAGTATGGCTCAAAGGCTGAAAAGTTTGGAGACCCCTGCTCTATAGGATTGAGATCCAAGCTGCGAACTGGCCACTCTAAGGATCGGATATCGACCTAATCAAGAAAGTCACTAACAACATTGGCGACATGTGGCCGTGCATTATCATGCATAAACATAAAATTAGGACCTATGAGTGGCGCATAAAGGACTACATACTCTTCAAGGATGTCTCTTATATAAGTTTGTGCATTGAGAGAGGGCCTTGGGAACACATGGAGGTCTGTGTTTGCTTCTAAACAAATCCCCCTCCACACCATCACCTACACTCCTCCGAACTGTACTGTACCTGCAACATTGCACTGAGCATGGCGTTCAATGCCCTTCATTTTCTCCAGACTCTAGCTCGACCATCTAAAGCATGTAGGCCAATTCAAGACTTATCTGAAAAGAGAACAGAGGCCCAATCAGCTTTAGCCCAGGCAACATGTTCTCGAGCAAAACGGAGTCGAGCTGCAGTGAGGAGAGGGCCGGTAGCAGGAACATTAGAGTGTAGATTCATTTCAGCCAGGTGTCTACGTTTTGTATGCACCGAGAAATCCACACCTCGAGCAACACAAAACTTGTGGCAAGTCATTACAGATGTCTGGAAACGTTTTCTTAAAGTCTCCAATTTAATAAATCGATTGTCAGCTTGGTTTGTTACTCTTGGCCGACCTGTTCCCGACCTCCTCGAGTAGCTGCTTGTCTCCCGGTATCACTGGCTCACCCGCCGAACCCTCGTTTCCGGTACCTCGAGATTGCTGGCCGCGGATCGCCATCTTTTTCCGTCCTCAATTAACGCTACAATTTGAGTGACTACCGTGGCATCCCACACCATATTGTGTAGAATTGGATTAACGTGGGAGATAGAAAATTAAAGAAATTAGAAAAACTACACAAGGATGTTAATTGCACTCTTCTAGAGAACTGAAGACTAGCTGACAATATGTTTATCTGTAAATTTGGGCCCTTTGTTATTCCTAGGATTACCGCAAAGGATTATTGTAATGTTATCACTTATGCCCTAGCCTATATGTGTGCTGGTTCAATCCCAACATTATTCCGTTAGCTAATATTTGTTTAATGAAATTCAAGGTGCGCCGGTTTTTTTGCACTCGAGTGTATTTCCTCTAATCTCCTAGTAATTTTGACTTAGACAAAGAGGAAGAATTGAAGATAGACAGCTATGGGAGTCGTGGGGCCCAACATTTCTGAAGAACACCACTATTTCCAGATTTCTCTTCAGGTTTACTGTTGAGGATACGAGAAGAAAAAGAAAAAGGAAGCTATCCAACCGACAAAATTGAGAACAAAGGATAGAAAGATATCTAATAAATTTGTTTCTTCTTCCCTTAGAAGTCAATGGCTGTTCTTCTTTGATACTAATAGCAAGGTTTACTGTTTGATATTTACTACTTTACCAGTTCATGTAAAATGGAAACAAGTTTTCTATATACGTACATTTTATCAAGTGCTGAGTTTCTATTTATACCCATACAATTCCAAGTTTAACTTTACCCAATTGACCTTGAATACTTGGAAAGTAGATTAAATATTCTGTTCCAAATTTCCTCTTTATTTCATACTTCAGAATATCAAATTTCATAAATAGATAGAACTCCCAACAAAGCCACTGAACACAAAATTGTAACTTTCCATATCCCCAAAACGCCTTAGAAAGTAATCCTATTCCTAACATTCATATTTAATGCTGTTCTCCAGTTTAAAGTGTTATGGCCGAAACAGCAGATCATTCCCGTTATCGCTCTGACTTTTAAACTGTTTTCTCAATGGTATTAACCTTTCTACTGCTTTGTAAACCTGTGTACCAACGGTTTATATTACAGTGAACAATATTGTGATTACATTTCGTCAGGTGAGTGCTTATATTAACAATTATAAGTGAGAAAAGTGGTGCATGTGGGGTACAGACTATCCACGAGTAACAGTTTCTTACTTCTCGGCACTCTAGATTGTGCTAAATATTACTTTAGCTACTTTTCTCTACCATCACTGGTAGGTCATGGCGTAGGCTCTAGACTGATATTCCGTTATTCCGAGTTCGTGACTCAATCCCTGAAGATTTTTTTATTTTTATTTTTTTTTTATTATTATTATTCAGAAAATGTTACAATATTTCTTTATCTTCACCTCGTTAATTTTTGTTCGTTAAAAATAATAATAAATTTAATATTAATTATTTTATATTTATCGTTTACTATAAAATGGAGTTAGAGAATACTGAATCGGAAGAAGAGTTCGCGATGTCTGAAATTAGCGAGACAGACTCTCAATACTTGTCGCAAAGAATGTTGCAAAAACGTCATCGGAATGCTGCCCCCGGATCTGCCGGGAATTCACCTAATAAAAATAAAGGAAAACAAACACCAGCTCCTACAACTCGCTGTAAATCCACTGCAGCCATAAAAATAGAACCATACACCTATTCAATCCCAAACAGCAATAAATTTGCAACCTAGGAGAATGTTTCATCCGAGCCAGCTCAACAAAATCAAGAATTTGCAGAACCTCCACCACCACCAGTTTTTGTAATAAATGTAAAGGATTACCTCCCAAACAAAGTGCTTTCCAGGCATAGTATGTAGTGAACACTGAATGAACACTGACATACTAGTTCCCATAAAATAAGAAGAACGTGGTATTGTTAAAGGTAAATAGTTTGTTTTATGAAATACTACTGTGCTACAGTAAGATCCTGGCAGATCTGTGAAACACTGTTTTACAGGTCTGCCAGAATCTGACGATTTTTTGAAGCCGAAGGACATCCTTGACCACTCTCTCCTCCCACAATTAGAATTAACTTTTTCGTCATTAAGGATGCTGTTTTAAGATAGCGGAATTTTATTAGTTTTTTCGAATATGCATTCGAAATATGCATTATAAGAAATGACTTATCTTAAATTATTTGGACGATAAAAAGAAAATTAACCATAATTCACTGAAGACGTTTCTTAAGATATAGAAGAGTGGCGGTGGGGGTTCGGGTGGGATTAAGAGATGGCTCCTGCTATAAGGACACTGTTTTACAGATCTGCAATAGAAATAGCAAATCTTATTGGCCAAACAAACTTCCAATATTTTTCACGTGTTAAAGACATAAAAATTAACACCATCACCAAAGAAAACTATAAAAAAATCATTCTTTTTTTGTCTGCTAAAAACTATAACTTCCATTGTTATCAGTTAAAAGAAGATAAACCCTACAGAGTGGTCCTAAGAGGCCTTCATAATTCCACTCCTACAGAAGCAATAAAGAGAGATATTGAAGAGATTGGCCACAACGTGACAAACATCTCGAATGTTCTCCTCCCTACACAAAAGTTTCCCCTACCTTTATTTTATGTAGAATTAAAACCAGCCAGCATAACATCGCAATATTCAAAATTACAAGACTGGTATACTCAGATGTCCGATTTGAGCAGCCTAAACAAAAACCTACAACTGTGCATTGCACCAGATGCCAAACTCTGGGGCATACAAAATCATATTGTCACCATCCAGCCAGATGTGTCAAATGTGCTGGACCACATACTACAGCAACATGCCTGAAGACCAGAGAAACGCCCGCAAAATGTGTCCTTTGCGGTGAAGACCAACCAGCAAATTACAGAGGGTGCGTCGTACATAAAAACCATCAAAGGCAGAGAAGTTTTATCAAGTCGCTTTTCCATATTCCACAATGAGCACAAAGCCCCTGGCTATCATTCTATGGAATGCGAATGGACTAACTAACCACCGAGACGAACTTGACATATTTATTCACGACAATAACATTGATATTGCCTTACTGACGGAGACCCACTTCACAAAAAAATCACATATCTACATACGGGACTATATTACTTATAGGTCGGACCATCCAGACAACACAGCACATGCTGGTTCTTGTATCCTTATCCATAGATCCTTATCCTATTCCCTTATTCCTTCCACTCCAACTGCAGAAATCCAATCAACCTCGGTTATCATATCAACAAGTCCTTACAATTTAACTTTCTCAGCTGTATAGTGCCCTCAAAATATTCCCCTTTCCTATAGTCATCTTGAATCCTTATTCCGATCCCTAGGACCTCGCTTCATTGCAGGAGGAGACTACAACGCTAAACACCAACGATGGGGTTGTCGATCATCCAACTCCCGTGGCAGCATCCTATCCCGAGTCTCTACATCCAAAAGCTATTCCATCATTCCACCTATGAACCCTACATATTGGCCGACATCCCTCAAAAAACGACCCGATATCCTCGACATATTCATTACTTCCCAGGTATCATCATCCCAGCTCACAATAAAATCCCTAAATGACCTTTCATCTGATCATAGTCTAGTACTGCTTTCCCTCCATTCAACTTCTGTTCGTAAACCCACCCATCCTTCGTTGATTACTGGCCGAGTAGACTGGGACAGTTTTCGATGATTTGGAAATGAAAATAGACTTCCACTTAAAACAAAACAAGACATTGATACTGCCATATAAATACTAACGACATTATTACGCAATAGCAGAAAAGATAACACCTCAAAAAGAAAAACATACAATTTTCTCCAGAGTAATTTGCCACATCTTCGCATCCTATTGAGAGAAAAGCGAAAAGCAAGAGCTAGGTGGCATAGAACCAGATATCCGTCAGACAAAAATAATTACATCAAATTGAGTAACAAACTAAAAACAGAAATAAAGAAATTAAAAATTAAAAATTTATATAAATATACTGAAAACCTTAACACGACTTACAAACCCTTATGGATGGCCACAAAAAAACTCCTGAACTACAAAAATTGTAATCACCTCTCTTCTAACTGAATTCAAAACGTTGTCAAGATCTGACGAAGAAAAATCTCAAATTTTCGGCCAGCACCTTTTCAATACCTTTAAACCCCTTCCTGATATCCTTAACCCAAATCATCTTGAAAGTATTGAAACAGAATTAAATATCCCACTTCAAATGTCCCCTCCTCCTAAAGCATTCCATCCCTCAGAAATATCAAGTATCATCCAAAGATTACCCACCAAGAAAGCCCATGGACATGACCTAATTACACCCCATATCCTAAAACTCCTTCCTCGGAAAGCCATCCTATTCCTAATATTCATATATAACGCTGTACTCCGAACAACATATTTTCCTGATCCTTGGAAAGTATTAATAGTCAAAATGATACTCAAGCCCAAAAAGCCACCGGAACCTCATATCGTCCTATTTCTCTCTTGCCAACTATGGGTAAAATCCTAGAAAAACTCATCTTAAAACGCTTGTATCCTATCCTAGATTCCAATCACATAATCCCAGACCACCAGTTTGGATTCCGAACATCAGATTCCACAATCCAGCAATGTCATCGTGTGATGGACGTTGTCTCCTCTGCATTGGAGCGCGGAATATACTGCACGGGAACCTTTCTTGATGTAGAGCAAGCTTTTGACCGAGTCTCGCACCCGGGACTGCTGTACCAACTACGAAAATTCCTACCTCCTACATACTTCCTTATCATCCGTTCCTATCTTAGCGCTAGAAACTTCAAAGGTAATCATAACTTTCCTACTCCTCTCTCTTTACCCAATCTGCAGGTCTTCCTCAAGGAAGTATCCTAGGTCCAATCATCTACACGGTGCATACAGCTGACATCCCGACGCATCCTAGCACCATCCTCACCACGTATTGTGATTATTATCACAATAATCCCTTCATTGCCTCCCAGACACTCCAATCCCATATCATAAAACTTCAAGAATGGTGTCGAAAATGGAGAATTCAAATAAATTCCATCAAATAACCTTCACCCTCCGTCGTAAACCCACGACTTCCTGTCCTACAGTATCCTTTAACGATATTCCACTAATCCCCGTTGAACAGATCCGCTACCTAGGACTCCATCTGGACAAACGTCTTACTTGGAATCCACATACAAGACTAAAACGAGAAGAAACTGCCTGTCGCTATCGACTACTTCAACATTTACATGACAAACGCTCCAACCTTCCAATTAATTACAAAAGACTCATTTACATGACAATAATTAGACCAGTTTGGATATACGGAGTTGAGCTTTGGGGCTCCACTAAACCATCCAATTCATCTCGTATCCAATCCTTACAATCCAAAATCCTTAGAAAAATCCTAAATGCTCCTTACTTCGTCACAAACAAACTTATCCACAAAGATCTTAATATACCTTACGTTTCTGACTTAGCTCAAACCAGATATCAATCCTTTCATAACAAACTCCACAACCATTCAAATCCATTAGTATCACAACTTGCTTCTCATTCAATTCCAGATAACCCTCCGAGGTGCCTGAAAAGAAGATGGCCTCGGGACCTTCTAATATAGTGCTTCATCATGTAGAACCTTTATAAGTGCTACCAATGGGTAGTTGCTTTAAAAACAAGTGACGTGTAATTTTTATCTATTTCATCACATTTACTTGATGTTTTATATTTTTTGTATACACAGTTGTAAATTTCAATAAATAATTTTAAAAAAAATAAAAAATACTGTTCTCCCTACCACATATTTTCCTGATTCTTGAAAATCATCCAGAGCCAAGATGACACCCAAGCCCAAAATGCCACCAGATCACACATCATATTGTCCATTTTCTCTCTTGTCCATTATGGAAAAAAACATTCTGAAATGCTTTTATCCTATATTAGATTCCAGTATCCATACCAGCTTATATTTCAAGAATTACAGACCTCTTTTTGGCAACGTCATCTTGTGTAGAACATTGTCTCTACCGTAATGTTGTGTGGATTGTACTGAATGCTAGCCTTTTTCGACGTAGAGTAGCTTTTGTTTTCAATATGGAACCAAAGACTGTTTCAAAAACTCTGTTAATTACTGCCTTATTATCTGTTCCTGTAGGTAGCATCTTTGTTCCTAATCCTAAACATACCCTATCCCATCTAAAGAGTGTATACAGCTGACATTCCAACTCAGCACCTTCCTCCTCATGCCTGTTGATGTGATAGTAATAAATTATGATCCATTTATTGCATCCCAATTACTTCATTTTCATATCGCAAAATTTCAAAAATGGTATCAGAACTGGAGGACTAAAATATAGCCTAACAAATTTCATCAAATAACCTTTCTCCCCTTTTTCATAAAACTGGACTCCTGGCATACCATTTGTTTCTGCAAATCAAGTACGCTTTCTGAGACTCAGTAGGACAGATTTCTTTGTTGGGATCCATATATAAGACTGAAATAACAAGATGCTGCGTCTCGTTTTTGATTTATACATTTACTTGAAAGACGCTCCAAGATGCCTATAAATTACAAAAGGCTCATCTAAATTAGAATAATCAAACCTATTTGGCCTTATGTATTTGATTTTTGGCGTTCCACTAAACCTTCCAATTTATCCCGTATCCATTCTAAAATCCTCAATACACCTTACTTTGTCTTCAATAAAATTATCCATAACTATTTAAATGCCCTATTTCTTGATAATTTGGCCAAACCAAACACATATCCTTTCATAGTAAACACCATTAACCATAAGACGCACCAGTATCTCAACTTGTTCTCTTCTAATCACAAAAAATTATCTAATTCATTTAATAGATTTACTTTTATGAATAAGATGGTCTGGGGGCAAGCAGGAGTTATAACATACACGTCCAAGTTTAATAAAACTTTATATGGGGTGCCAACTTAGTTTGTTGATTTTTTGTTATCATTAGATCACGTCCAGTTTCTGTTATTTTTAGCCCTGAAGCAAATTCGCTTGGCGGATCAAAACATGCCATTCCATATAAAGCTCTTTAAACTTTGACGTCTATTTAATTATTCCTGGCAGCGACACAGAGAATCTTCATAAATTATATCTTACTATCAGCCGTACTATTTTTTTTTTTTTTTTTTTGTATAGATGTAAATTTCAATGATTGAATTTAAAAAAAACTTATTCATGACTTAATCACTATATTAAAGTTATAAATTACAAACGAAATGTATATGTTGTAATTCAGTACATTTAAGATGATTAACTAGAACCAATGTGAGATAGATTTGTATACATTTTATTTATAATAAATAAGAAGATGGTCACGGATGCAGTCAAAAAGAAAAAAATACTATAATTATGTGTCAACGTTTCTTCCTGCCTTGCAGATCAACACCAGTCATCGTTCCTCTTCTCTCCTGTGTGATTCAGTAGTTTTTTGTTCATTTTAGCCCTGAATAAGACATACAGGGCACCTCGAAACGTTGGCACACAATCATAGTATTTTTACTTGGACGCGATGTTTCTTTTTGACTGCATCCCTACCCATCTTCTTTATTCATACTTAACAGTCAACTATACTTTTATCTTTATTTATTATACTTTATCACACATCCCAAATTTTTGATTTCTTACCTTTCTTACCAACTTCACCCAGGACAGTTATGATTCTTCCAGCCTGTTTAAATTTTATTTTAAGATTTTATCGCTACTATTGGGTTGTCAAATAATTAATGCTGGATTTCATGTTTTCATTAAATCACCTCTCTAAATAATAAACGGTTTACGTTTGACAGATTATTTCTTTGCATTGAAGTCTTCATTTATTAATACTCTTCCAATATCTCTGCTTGAATATAATCTAGTTTCTATTAAGATTTCAAAACCTGATCTTCGTCTAATTTACTGTTATCAGATTAATCTCAGTTGGGAAGGGACCCAAACGCCCAAAAACGTTTTCAAAGTCAGTGGTGAGGGCAGTGTGTGAGTGCACCTTTCAACGGTAGTTTAAAAAGTTTCGGGGTGGATTTTTTTAGCTTTGAAGACCAAGAAAGGCACTGAAAGGACTCCGTCTCTTGATAAAGACATTTTGGGAGCTTAAGTCAATGAAAACCCCAGAACAACTTGCAGAGAATCTCTCAGTCAGCAAATCATAGGACGATGCTTATCACTCCTAGGAAATCAGAAAGGTAAAAATACTCGAAACTTGGGTACCTCATGTAATAACAGACCACCAATGGACTTATGAGCGTACGAACTCACGAAAATTTGAAAATTTCGCTTGATTATTTGACGTACTCTTTAGACCACAACAACGGACTAATTTTTCGAAGAGCTAAATAAAATCTCAATCGAAATTCGATATATATACATATATAAACTTGCGTTAATTCCCTAAAAACTTAATACCTTTTAGAAACAATTCTGTGTGTTACTAGGTGTTTTTCTAGTTGTGCAGAAATCCTTTCTTCGAGTATCGTATGCAGGACTCCTCAACGAACTGATAGGAATATTCACCAACAATTGGAGTATTGAATATTAAAATTATATTTAGAAGACAGACACCAGTTTGACATAATTCCTTACTTAACACGTAAAATCAATTAAAAGTGTGAGCTCTGCAAGGTCCAATACTCGCTCCTTTGTTATAAATCGGTATCATTTCAAAGTTATTCTTAAAATAAAATATTTTCACAGTTTCATATATACGCTGATTTTTCCAAAAATACGTACAGTCAGAGTCAAAAGTATTCGTACACCTGCTATAAATCATTAGAAATAACAATTACTTGCATTACTTAATAGGTTTGATTTAAAACAATAAATCCATTTAATGTAGACATCAACACGTTCATTTATAAATATATTTTTGTATTTATAGAACATTTCACAAAATAATACAAGAAGAATAACTAAAAAAAACAATAACATCATGAGTCAAAAGTATTTGTACACTTGATAAAATTTCTATTTAATATTGACATTTGAGGACAATTAATATTTAGTAGGGCCAACTTTTGCTTTTATAATGCTCTATTTACTATGTGGCATTGAATTCATTAATTTTTGTGTCAAAGTAATTATAATTTTGTAATAAAAACGTCGCTTAAATTTTGATTGTTAGAAACACACCTTTTCCGTACTCGATCCTTTAGATATTTCTACAAATGCGCTTATAGGAATTATATATCGTGATTGAGGGGGTGGGGCCTCCACTTTAATGTGTTGTACAGGATCCACATTTTGGATTTCCAAGCTGTATGCTCAGGATCATTATCCTGCTGAAAAATGTAATTTTCCCTAATCCCAAATCTTTCATCACTGATTAGGAAATTTCTTTTTATTACCTCGATATATTTTATATGATTCATTATGCTATTGAGAAATCTAAGACACCCCACTCTTAGCATCATTCCAACAACAACCTCAGACCATGAGTCACTTTCCTGTATTCCTAACAGTTAAAACTATATTTCTTATTTCCATTACTATATATGTTTCTCCATACTTTTTTGCCCCTCTGAAGATTAAACATTTCAATTTCACCCTTTTCGGTAAATATTATCCTATTCCCAAGGTCCCCATCTTATTTTTTATGGTCCTTGGCCCATTGATATCTTAACATTGCTTATTGATGGTTTTCTCCTAGCAGTCCTGGGTGAAGCTCGTTCTGTTTCAAGCTGATACAGATTATTTTTTTTAATGAAAAAAAAATAAAGTAAAATAACCTTAGATAACATAAAAAGAACCTAACATTTTTTTTTTTTTAAATGTATATATATATATGATATATATATATATATATATATATATATATATATATATATATATATATATATATATATATATATATATATGATATATATGAGTTTTAAAAAGATAAGAAAGAGAGAAGGTTGTAAATTTGAATAAAAAAGTTGTGTTCCAAGAAAAAGGTATTTTATTAATTTCTGAAGTGTTTGACTTATGTTACTAGGGTAAGTCCTTCTTTTTTTATTAATAGTTTTCGCTATTTTCCTTTAAAGAAAAAAAATAGCGTGGCGTCCGAGACTGTTATAAGTCGAACCTTGCCGTCTCCACTGGGCTTAAGGCAACAGTGTGCGGTGTAAATTTTTATAAGTTTCAAAACTTGACCGTAACATTTTGGCGCCCGAACAGGGACGGATAGTAAGGGTAGTAGTCCAAATAGTAAGGGTCAATATTCTTCTTGATCAGTCTAAGCATTTCATCCTCCGAAGGAACAACTGATAGCCTGTTGAAATAATTCTTCATCACCGCTACGTAGGTACCAATCGACTCTGTATGCCCTTGGGTTCTTCGTCGTATCTCTTCCCATAATCGATCCTCGTAGTCTAATGGTGCGTGTATAGTAAAAGAACGTTAATGTCCGAAACGGAAAACCCGCTTCGGCCTCTAGCAAATGGACTGTATGGGAATATATGAAATCGAGGTTTTGCACTCTTGGGGAGATATTATTGAGAAGGTAGCATAAACGAATAATACAGAAGAAATCTCTTACCTTATTACTGCCGCCGACGGTCTGTCCAGGGGCCCCTAGAATCTTTACGGCCTGGCAGATGCTTCTCCTGAGCTGCAATATTCGTCCAAGCTCGCCTCCTCTTAGATCACCACTCATTCGGGGGAGAACTAGGTTAAAAAAACCAATGGAAGACCATGAGGTCTTGGGCAATTTTGTAGGAGGTGCGTACTCGAGCACAGATGATAGAAGAAAGAGGGATATTCTGGTAGGGATTAACGCAGATAAGGGCTAGTTGCCCCGAAAAAATTCATAGAGTGCGTCAATACACGGTAAAAGTTAAAGTTTTTCTCCTTTATAGGAATTTGTTTTTTCCGAACCACCCCCCCCCATTTTTCTTCAGTATCAGCAGCATCTTTAGCCGTGATCCGATTTAATCGGTTAATCAAATGCTGTAGTACTGTGTCAATCTTTTCCATATCTCCAGCAGTACTAGAAGATGTTAAGAAAGATATTTTTTTTTCTATTTTAGCCAGCTTTTGATCGCAAACTTCTAGTTCCGTTACGGCAGGTAGATCGACTGTAGGAGCGACGTATTTTCCTGCACTCTCCAACTTCAGAAAAGTGCGAAGTTTTTTCCGCATCTCGTCTGCTGTAGGTAGCCCAACAACCCCACGAATGTTTAGTTCATACTCAAGCTCCTCCCTTGAGGAAGGAAGGAAACCTTTTTTTTTAATGAAAAAAAAAAAAAAGTAAAATAACCTTAGATAACATAAAAAGAACCTAACATTTTTTTTTTTTTTTTTTAAAAGAACATATGATATATATGAGTTTTAAAAAGATAAGAAAGAGAGAAGGTTGTAAATTTGAATAAAAAAGTTGTGTTCCAAGAAAAAGGTATTTTATTAATTTGTGAAGTGTTTGACTTATGTTACTAGGGTAAGTCCTTCTTTTTTTATTAATAGTTTTCGCTATTTTCCTTTTAAGAAAAAAAATAGCGTGGCGTCCGAGACTGTTATAAGTCTAACCTTGCCGTCTCCACTGGGCTTAAGGCAACAGTGTGCGGTGTAAATTTTTATAAGTTTCAAAACTTGACCGTAACAAAGCATTAGCGCATTGTTAAAACTCCCCTTTTTCTCCTCTTTCAGACAAATGTTCATACATTAATTTAGTGGCACTAATTCTTGTTTTTTTTTTACTTTTCTCATGATATGTCTTCCATATTTGGAGTAAATTTTCCTTAATCATCCTGTTATCTCTATATATTCAAAAGTTTTTCTCGTTCCATACATTTATATATATATAAATAATATATAATATAATATATTTATGTCGTTCCATATATTTATATACATTTATATATTATATGTGTTTTGTTTTGAGTTTTTTTCTGTTGGCTCGACAGACCTTGTAGATCCTTAGGCCCCTTTCACACTGCGATACCGAGCAGCCGATACAAGTATCCAAGCTACTGACAGAACAAAGGAATCATTGTTTAAGGCCAGGCCTCTTCAGACTGCGATTCCAGCCGCCGACGCGTATCCGATACTGAAAACGAGTAGCCTGTCCCCGACAGCCGCCAAGATACTTTTTGTATCGGCTTCTCGGAATCCTAGTGTGAAAGGGGGAAGATACTTTGCGCATTAGGCTTTATTCACACTGAGATTCCGAAGCGTGCTACTTCACTCGTTTAGGATTTTTGTTGTCTGTTTAATGATTCTAATAGTTTTAATTTAATAATTTTAATAGTTTTAATTTAATAATTTTAATAGGTTTAATTTAATAATTTTTCTCATAACCTGGGACAGTATTGGATCAATTCTTGTTTCTTGGCGGATTGTGTGCCAGCTTATTCTAAATGGTAAGTTTTCGTGAATGAAATTTAGATAAGACATCTTATCATCAGGATCCGTTAAATTACATTTACCTTCAATCCTTGACAGGTAATCAGCTCGATTTTCTTTCGATCTAATGTATTTTATTTTATACTTATAATTAGAAATTAAATATGCCCACCTTTGTAGGCGGTTAGCAGCATAAATAGGAATGCCTTTCCGTTCTCCAAAAATGTACAGTAAAGGCCGGTGATCTGTCACAAGGGTAAACTCTTTGAGAAATAAATAATCTTTAAAATGTGTGATCCCAAATATGATAGCCCAAGCTTCTCTTTCGATGGTGGCATACTTTTGTTGTGTCTCTGTCAACATTTTCGAAGCATATGCTACAGGGCGTTCATTATTTTGATTATCAATCTGAGAAAGCACTGCACCAACCGCTTTGGCTGATGCATCTACGGTCAATTGTAAAGGAAGACTCGGATCAAAATGCGCCAAGACCGGTTCAGAAGTTAAAATTGTTTTAATTTTGTCAAATGCTATCTGACAACTTTCTGTCCAGATAAATTTTACACCCTTTTTTCCTAAACGGTATAATGGATATAAAATGTCAGAAGCATTAGGAATAAACTTTAAATGAAATGTTACTAGTCCGAGGAAAGATTTAAGAGCCGCCGCATCCTTAGGTGGTGGAGCTTCTTTAATGGCTTTTATATGCTTATCTGTGGCATGCAATCCTTTATCATCAAATTTATACCCCAGATATTCCATAGAATTACACCCAAAAGAGCATTTGCTTAATTTGACTCTCAGGTTGGCTGAGTTAAGAATTCTTAGTACCATGTCCAGCCTTTGGTTGTGCTCTTCTCTGGTCCTACCGCTGATATAAATATCGTCCAGCAACGATCCCACTCCCTGGAGTCCTCGGAGTAGATTGTCTACGACTTCCTGAAACTTTCCTGGAGCACTAGAGATTCCAAAACACAATCGTGTGTACCTAAGCAGACCCATATGCGTATTAATTGTAGTCAACTGCTTAGAGCTATCCTCTAAAAGAAGTTGCTGATAGGCATCTTTCAAATCGATCTTTGAAAAAAATTTTGCTCCACCAAAACTAGAGCATATGTGATCGAGCCTTGGCAGAGGGTATTGGTTGCTTAATAGGACTGGATTCACGGTGAGGCGATAGTCGCCGCAAATGCGAATACTTCCATCACTTTTGAGAACCGGTACAATCGGTGTGGCCCATTCACTACACTCCACTTTTTCTAAAATCCCTAAATCTAGAAGTCGGTTCAATTCCTCTTCCACCTTACACTTCAATAAGATAGGTAGTGATCGGGCTTTAAAAAATTTAGGCTGGGTCCCCTCTTTAAGTTGCAAAGTAATTTTATAATTGGAGAATGTACCTAAGGAAGGCTCAAATACCTTAGGGTACGCGTTAATAATGTTAGACATATCACTGGATATGTTCTGAATGTATGGGTCAACAAATAAAATTTGTTCAGAATAACTGGACTTCAAAATTTTTAAACCTTGTCTGCCAATTAGTGGAGGACCCCCATTTGGAATAACATGGAATTCCAATTCCTGAACTTTGGAATCCTTTAAGATAATAATGTTACGACTCCGACTATTATGAGACGGAAGATAATAATGTTAAGACTCCGACTATTATTAGGCGGAATAACTTTAACTCAATTAACAAAAAGATTGTTTTTTATTTAACTGACAAGGTTACATACAAAGAGGTCAGAACTATAGTTTACATAGAACTATTAAAACTATGGTAAAGTCACAACAATTTTAATAGTTTAATAATTTAATTTTTTTAAATGAATACATTTTTAAAAAAAATATTAAACATGGATACTTGTTGTGTTCAAAAATAAAATATCGTTAAATATTAATTTTTTTTTTATTAATTAATTACCTTAACGTTAAAGAAAGCCTTTCTTGCGGCGAAATACTCTTCCTTAAATGGGTGTCTTGCATCTGAATAGACATCCGTACTTTCTTTAGAAGTTCCTCAAATGTTGATGGCATCATCCGAAAATAATTAAAAAAACTTCGTAGTGTCATCCATTAGCTCTTTAAACAGTAATGCGTAGGCACCTTTTTCTTCACGGCTTATATTTATTCCGTGAACCCACTGCCTACGTTTATTTTTTGATTTTCTAGCTAAATACAAGAGTGCTACCACTTCAACTTCGTCCATTGCAATGCAACATGTGGAAGGTGTGGAGAGAAGTGGGAGTGGGAGAAGAAGCAGCCGAGCGGCTGAATCACGATTCTTTTAGCGTCTCATACAGCGTCGGCTGCAAGGGGGAGAGTGGGAGAAGGAGCCGCCAGGCTACTGAATCACGATACTTTTTGCGTCTCATACAGCGTCGGATACGTGTATCGGCTGCTCGGTATCGCAGTCTGAAAGGGGCCTTACCCTCCTCAACCAGCCTGCTCAACCTCTGCACATCTTGGGCCATTGCTTCCGCTTCGTGTCATGTTCGTCTGATATCTTAAAGCCGGGGTCCGTTTTTATCACAGATTTTCTGTGGCTGATAAAGGTTTCGTAATGGTGAGGATTTTACAGGATAGGATAAATAAATAACTGGAACCACTAATTCACTTTTTAAAAACTTTATTTAAAGCAAACTTACAAATAGATCTTAAACTGATAACAACTATGTACAAAGGCTATGACTGAACTGATTGAACTGACTGCTCTCTCCTAGATCTGAGGAATATATATACTAGATCTCTGAGAATGCTGACTAAGAGGTATCTGAGGACTAGGTGGGTTCATAACTCCTCCCTTCTGAAAATTCGAACTCTGAGAGAAAATTGGGTCATTTTGGACAAGAGGGAGATTTACAGGTGGGCTTGGAAATCCTCTGTTTTTTACAAATTTTCAATACCTTATAATATAGTTGAATTAAATGAATTACAATAAAATAGGAGATGGTAATATATACAAGCAATAATGGGGTAGAATACAATATTGGGTGATAACTAGTTTCTAAGGTTTCAAACTCTTCATGTGATATTACAGGTACATCTATTTTGTCAAATGTAATATTTAATATTTTAAAATTAGTGAGCTTATGATTAATAGATAGAGTATCAGAATTTATATAAAATTTTCTAGTTTGGTTTACAATAATTTCCTTATTATCTAACTTAATAATAGAAGTAGTTGGTAAGTTAACAGGAAAAGTTCCATTGCTGGATATGATTACATAAGATATATCAAAAGTTAAATAAACATCAATAATGTCAATATATTTAATAATAGGAGAAGGATTTATAATATTAGTAGAAATACATTGTGAAAGATTATTCCTTAAAGCGCTAAAGATACAAGTGTCATTAATTATCCTAAGGTTAGTACAATAGTAATTAGTTTTAATAAAAGTACAATTAGCAGTGAACATTTCATGAATATTATACAATATAAGATTATGCTTAACTAGGGTAGTTATAACTTGATTGTTGTCCTTAATCGGGACTGATAAAAGATATATCGTATTATAGACTTGAGATAGTTTTGGTATTGATATTATATAATGAATTATATTTTGTCTGATTGTACAAGAGATTTTGCTAGTCAGCCAGGTAGTTTCTAAATCATTTGAAATTAGGGTCTTATTATCAATATCTGTCTGTTTAATTATGTTAGAATGAGGGATTCCCATTCTGCACATTTCCAAAGAATTTTCTATGTCAATTACCTGAATAGTTAAATAAGTAAGAACATTATATAGTTCGTTATAATACATTGTTGTCTGTAGTCTGTCCATTGTATTGGTGACTTCACTTAATTTAGCATTATTTTTATTTAATAACTTAACATCTTTTTCAAAAGTTTCTGTTAATTGTTTACTAATTTTTATTTCACTGGCAATGTTATGCTCCATTTGATAGTTGTTATGTTCTAAAGTTTCAATTATTTTATCATAGTGGGCTTTGTCTTCCGCATCCATGTTCCCAGTAAGCCAGCTGATAGCGCTGCCTAAGCCATTTATTATTCCACGCCTGGTTCTGTTACCTCTGGGTATTATATTGTTAATTTTATCCGTGAGGAAATTTAATTGTTTAAAAGCCATTTCTTGTGCAACTGTATTATTTTTGGGTTTTAGAGCAAAAAACTAAGTCTACTTAATTCATCAACTAATTTCGATAAGTCTAAAAAATGTATAATAGTTTTATATTCTGATATTACTTTCGATTCCGGAACTTTAAATGTTATAAGTCCTGACGAATGCTGAACATTGGTTACTTTATATGCTGAAGTTACTATCAATATCGCTGAGGTCACTAGATACCATTTCTCCATCTGAAACAGTTTCAAATAATTTTTTCTTGCGATTTCGTTTAGATTTTCTTTTTCTAGCAATATTGTCAGTATGAACTTTTATGGTTTTATTTCTATCTATAAATGGTATGACAGGTTTATAAACATTTTCAGATTTATCCTTTATTCTTCTTTTGACATAAGGTTTATCTTGTTCTATCACAGGATCCTCCCGATTCTTGTTTAATTTGTCGGTTCTTTCCTCTTTTTCTTTATTTATGGCTATTTTTAATTTATTATGAACAATATTCATGTTTTTGTGATATTCACTTACAAGCTGTTCCTTAATTATTCCTTCATTCTTTTCAGGGTCTTTTATGATTCCGTAGGTAATCTCGTTTGGAGTAAGTTTAAGCGTTTGATTGATTGAATTATTAAAAGTTAGTGTTGCTAAATTTAAATTTATTTTTAAATCATTTCTTGGATTTTCTTCTTTTAAAGCTCTTAAGATTTCAATCAAAGTTGATTGGGCTCTATTTAAGAGTCCTAGGGAGTTAGGGTGGTTAGGCGTTGTATAGTAAGCTTCTATTCCTAATGATTCAAGGAAATTTCTGATTAAGTTGTTACTAAATTCTTTTCCGTTGTCCATTTTTATTCTAATGGGATTTGGAAATAGGGCCAAATATTCGGTTAGTACTTGAAATATATTAATTGCATTTACATGTTTACATAATCTTGAGAAAAGTTTTTTTGAAAAGGTATCTATTATGGTTACTATATTATGAGAATCAAACTTTAATATGTCTATCATTATTTCCTCAAAAGGTCTTTCCATTGTTGGGGTTATTTGATATTTAGTTTTAATAGGCTTTCGCTCATATTTCACTTGCCTGCAAATAGAACATTTGTTTATAAATTCAGATATGTCATCTTTCATATTGGGCCAATAATAATTTCTTTTGAGTTTCTCAAATGTTTCTATTATACCTCTATGGTATGATTTTCCTGTATGGTACGTTTCTAACAGTTCTTCTTGCTCATCTCTTTCTAATACGTCGATTAGTTTTCTTTTGTATCTTTTTATTTTTACGGTGGGGAATTTATTAATTATTATTTCGGTCAATTTGTTGTATATTGCTTCAAATTCAGTCCTTACAGACTCAACATTTGGTTCACAATAGACACCATACACGGTTTTTTGTGGTTTTATTAATTCAAGAAGTGTTTCTTCTAGGTTATTTTTCCAAGGGTATGGAGTTTCTAAATAAATTCTTGTCTTACCGAAGGGTTTAGTAATAATGGGTTTGGATGAGCCCCTTTGAATTAAAATTTGGAATTTTTCAACATTTATTGCTCTATCTTCTGGTACTATAAGAATCTGTTCATTGCTTGAATCTTGAGAATGTTGGGTTGGAGCTAAACTTAATTGTTCAATTTGAGGGGGAGGTAATTCTTGCAAAATTTCATCATAGTCTTCTGGAGGTATTGGTGGCAATTCTACATTACTTGTTTCTTGTAAAATTTTGTCTAGTTCTTCATCTGGATCTATATCCATTTCATCAATTACATTTAATTCATATTCATTTTCTATATTAATTCTACTTAGAGCGTCAGCTACAAAATTGGTTTTTCCGTCAGTATGTTTTATGTCAAACTGAAATTCACTCAATAAAAATATCCATTTCATAATTCTTGTATTATTATTTTTCATCGTAAACAACCACTGTAATGGTTTATGATCTGTGATTATTGTAAATTTTTGACCGTATAAATATGGTTTGAAATGTTTGCAAGCGTACACAATGGCAAGGAGTTCCTTTTCTATTGTGGAATATCTTTGTTCAGTTGCGGAAAGAGTATGAGAGGCGAACGCTATAGGGTGATCCCTCCCTTCTGAAATTTGGGAAAGTACTGCTCCCAGTGCTGTATTACTAGCATCTGTCGTTAGTAACATGGGGGAGTTAAAATCTGGGTATTGAAGTATTGGAGCATTTATTAAATGTAATTTAAGTTGTTCAAAAGCGTTTTTGTATTTGGTAGGGTCAATATTACTCTCGTCTCGTAGCTGATTAGTTAAAGGTTTTGCTATCTGAGCATAATTTTTTATAAATTTTCTATAATACCCTGACATTCCCAGGAATTGTTTAATTTCTTTAATGGTTTTTGGCAAAGGAAATTTTTCTATCGCATTAATTTTTTTTGGGTCGGTTTTAATTCCATCTTTTGTTAATATGTGCCCTAAAAATGGTAATTCAGTTTTCATAAATTCTGTCTTATCAAGTTGAATAGATAGTGAATGTTCTTTTAGTTTTCTTAATATGGTTTCAATATGTTTCAGGTGATCTTCGGGAGTTTTAGAATAAATAATTATGTCATCCATATAGACGAGCGTGTTGTCGGTGTTAGATAGCATTGAGTTCATTGCACGCTGGAATGTAGGAGGTGCATTGCTCAGCCCGAAGGGCATTCTTAGAAACTCATAATGACCTGTGTCTGTTGAGAATGCAGTTTTCTCAATGGACTCGCTCGACATCTCAATCTGGTGGAATCCTGAAGTTAAATCAATTGTTGTAAAATATTTTGATCCATGCAGTTTATTCAACAAATCTTCTATATTAGGTAGAGGGAATCTATCTGGTATTGTTTCAGCGTTTAGTTTCCTATAATCAATCACCATTCTAATTTCTTTTTACCTGATGCATCTTCTTTTTTTGGGACTATCCAAACTGGGCTGTTGTAAGGGGAATTACTCTCTCTGATAATACCATTTTTTAACAATTTATTGATTTCTTCGTCGACCTTTTCCTTAAAATATTGTGGGTATCTGTAATTTCTGGTATAAATTGGTTTATCTGTCTTCAATCTAATTTTATGTTTCAAAAGGTTTGTCGGCTTTAACTTTTCGTTTTCCGACTTAACAATTTCTGGATATTTCATCAAAATATCAAATAATTTTACTTTAGTATTCTTTTCTATGTGATCATGTCTTACTAACTGATATAATTCTTCTTTATTATTAATGATATTCAATTCATTGCTATCAATATTCATTATTTCACCATTTAATATTTTTATTTTTAATTTATTAAATTTAATTTCTTTTATATCTTTTGTAATATTAATTTTAGTTTCTAATGCTTCCATTGTATCCATTCCTAATAGCAATTCATATTTTTGACTAAATTTAAATATCTTAAATCTAACTAAAAATTCATCTCTCAACCCTAGCCTAGGAGCAAGATCAATTAGCACTGAGCCATTTCCTCTCTCACTTCCTACGGGGGTGATGACTATGAACTCTTCCGATTTAATTTCAGTTCCTACGGGTACGGAACGGGGGTTTATATAATTAATTTCGGATCCTGTATCCACTAACCAATGGTCGCCAGTATTGTCTTGAAATGAAGGAGAATCATGTAAAAGATTTAGATGGTATACTGGGCATTGTCTGGTGGTTCCGTTTTTTGGTCTCCTACTCCTAAAAAATTTTCAAATTTCGTTTCCAATTCCGCCAATCTTGTTTTTAATTCCTGATTTTCCTCTTCCAGGTGATGGAAGTTGTTACTTTTCACTGTTCTCATAGAAACAGTGTTTTGAGAATTTGGATTTTGATGTGTTGGGGTTGGTTATAAGTTTGTTGTTGGGGATGATTATAAGGTTGTTGTTGTTGTTGTTGATTATTAAAATTAAAATTTGAAGGGTTATACGGGTTTCTTATTTGGTTACTATGACCTCTATATGGCTGTTGGTCTTTGTAGTAATTTTGAGGGTTATAGTTTCTATTATATCTCTGCTGAACAGATCCTTGGTGGTAATCGTTCTGTGGTTGATGATATTGGGGGACTTTATTGAAATTAGGATGATTATAATTATTATTTGATGGGTTTTGATATTTTTCGGGCTTATTTTGGGGTTTGTTTTGTTTATAATGGTGGGGATGGTAGTTTCTACCATGACCTTGGGGGTATAAATCTTCCATGATTATTCTGCATTCGTTGTACAGAATATTTTTCATGTCTGAAAGTTCTCGAATAGTAATGTGATTCAGGGTGTCTTTTAATCTAGGATGTAAATTCCTGATCACGTGATCGACTAATATTCTCATTTGTGTGGCGGTTTCCTGTGGTTTATTTTCGATAGATATATCAACTAATATTCTATTTTTTATTAGTATTTCATAGGGGATTACCCGGTTTATATAGTCAATTGGGTGTTCATTCCGATTAATGGAAATTTGTGATGCTTCGTATTGTAGGTGCATTATTAGCCCTATGCCTAACCCCCAACCTGGAGGACCAGGAGCTCCTGGTGTCAGGCACAGGGGTCGCACACCTCCCTGTGACTTCCAGGGTGAGGGTAGTGTACTGCCCCCAGGTGGGAATCGAACCCACGCCGTATTAGCCTGATTATCTGGTCTTACCTGGATGGCGGCCACCCATCCAAGTACTGACCACGCTTGACAGTGCTTAACTTTTATTATCTACTGCACATGTCTCAGTCTACTCGGCTACCCCGGCCCCTAATATATGTGTTTAAATTAAATAAATATGTAATAAATACAAAATTAAACGAAAGAAAATAAAACTTATACTAGTGTAAGAATACTTTTGACTCTGACTGTATGTATTTGCCAAGTCAGGTAATAGACGAAGGAAGCTGGAATAGGGATCTCCTAAATTAACTTATTCTTGGAATGTATCGTTAAATTTCTTCTACCTTCATACCTCTATGATATTTTATATACCTTATCATCATATAATTGGTTGTAAAATGTATTTATAATTTTAAGGAACAAGAATGTCAAAACGAGGCAGTTATTTAAGTGATCAAAAATATTACTTTTTTCTTGTTAAATTGTTATTTAGAGCTCGGAAATAATTAGGATGAAGTCAAATAATTCGTTTAACCATTTTTGTTGTTATAACATTAGAGCAGTGCAACCTCCTTGAAACTTGTACGGTTGTTATGAAACACCTTATTGAATAGAACATTCATACTAGCTAAATGCCTTCAAGTTTGTTGCTACTTTCAGCATATGACAGTGATTCTGACGAAGAACAGGATGAAGATAACAATGACGTGAAACCTAGTAGGTAAATGAAATTGTTAAATAGCCCTTTAGATAGTGTATGAGATTTAGATAGAAGCTGTTTTTATAGAAATCAAAATACATTCATTTAATGCTGTTTTTTAATCATTCACTAATAATTTGAAAACTGTTATTATTTCTATGTAAATCTCCTTTCTCAATGAATCATTTTGTCTTTAGGAAAAAATTGCATTTTAACATAAAAAAATAAACATGCATTTTTTAACAGGATATGTACCTTTCCTGTTACCTCATCTCTGACATCTGGCTCTCCTCTCGGTCTGTCGCATCAGTCAAATTCGTCAATAGAAAAACACTTCGTTCATAGACTATTTTCTTTTCTTTATTACTCATTTTAATGGGTGTACAACTTATTACATCATGTTTGCTTTTCTCGTTTACTTCTTGGTTACTCTTCTGTATTGCTTGTTCGTTTCTTTTTTCACATTCATTACTTAAATTATTCTAAGTTAATTTCTCTTTACTGCCATTATTTCTAACTTTCTACTTTTTCATACCATGTTCTTGCTTAGTGTCTTCTGAATCCGCTATTTCTTTCTTCCTTTCTCTTTTCCAGCATCCTTGTCATGACTAGCGTCCTAACTGTCTGTCATGTTAACACCCAATCCCTCCCTGCTCACTTTACCGAATTCCATCAATACTTCTCTGATAATTTTTATCATATCATTGCAATATCTGAAACCTGGCTTAAGCCTTCAATTCCTTCCCTCAGTGTCTCCCTTCCTAACCACTATCTGCTGCGTCATGATCGTACTAACCGCACTGGCGGAGGTGTTTGTATATTTGTACATAATAATTTCCAAACCAAAGTCCTAAGCCTATCCCCTTCTTCTGAACATCCCCACATTGAATTCCTGTTTGCCAAAATAACCATGCATTCTCAAACTATCCTAGTTGTAGTAGTTTACCGCCCTCCCAATGTTCCTTTTGACTCCCACTTCGAAACCACTCTTTTCATCATTGTTCCTCTCTTCTCACATATTATTGCTGGAGATTTCAATACAAATCTCCTCTCCGATTCCTCTGACAAGTCTTATCTTGAAAACCTTTTTTTTTCCCTCAACCTACATGTGGTACCATTCTCTCCTACCCATCACACATTTACATCTAATACATGGCTTGATCTCCTAATAGTTGATTCTCCTAAAAGCCTTATGTCCTCTTCCCAGTTACCAATCACGGTTCTTTCTAATCACGATTTAATATCCCTGACATACAATATCCAAACTCCAACATTCATCCCAAAAACCATTTCCTATCTCAATCTTGATTCCTTAACATTTTCCTCAATCCAAAATGACATTGACGCTCTGGACTGGGACTCTATATATTCCTCCCACACTATCGACAACATGGTTGACATCCTCACATCCAATCTCTTATCCATCCTCGACTCACATGCCCCCCTAAAAACCATCCTAATCCATGTCCACCAGCACCCTGGATCACAAAAGAAATAAAAAACCTACAAAAGAGGCGACAGGCCGCCCGAAGACGTTTTCAACGGACTAGACTTCAGGACGACTTCGCTCTGTTTAAATCCCTTCGGAACCAGACACAAACTGCTATTTGAAAAGCTAAATCACAATATTTTGATGAAGCCCTCGCCAGTGCCTGTGATCCAAAATCAAAATGGAAAATTCTATCAAAACTTTCCTTCAGTAAATCCTCAAATGTTCCGCTTTCATACTCTTTTACTCCTAACGAAATGAATTCCTTTTTCTCTACCTCATCATCAAACTCTTCATCTCTTTCCGCCAGCTACGCTCCAAACGGTCCTGCTTTTAATTCTCCAATTTTTATTTTTCCTATATCACACCCTCAGACCTCATTGATGCCATTTTCCAATGTAAAACACAAGCTATTGGACATGATGGTATTCCACTAAAATTAATCAAATTATGCCTTCCTAATATCCTTCCAGTCCTCCTACATATATATAATTATTCTTTGCAAAATTCCATCTTTCCTTCATCCTGGAAGAAAGCTAAAATACAACCCTTACAAAAGAAATCTAACCCATCCTCACTTAACGATTTCCGTCCTATATCAATTCTTTCCAATCTGTCCAAACCCCTTGAAAGACTAGTTCAATCGCAAATCTCCAATTTCCTAGAAAACTCTCATCTCCTTAATACGTTCCAATCTGAGTTCCGACCTGGTTATTCAACTCAGACAGCCTTAACAAAAATTACTAATGACATACATACTGCTCTTGACGAACGAAAAGTAACTGTCCTTATCCTTCTAGACTTTACTAAAGCCTTTGACACCATAGACCATTCTATTCTCCTCACGAAACTAAAAGCCCTATCTTTTTCCTCAAGCTCTCTCCTCTGGTTTCATTCCTTCCTCTATAGTAGAACTCAAATAGCATCCATACCAAACCAGCCACTTTCCTCTTCCCTTTCGTTGACATCAGGGGTAGCCCAAGGTTCGAGACCCTGGAACTTCTATTATTAATGATAACATGGAAGAGGTTAGAAAAAGAATATCAGCTGGGAATAGAACCTATCTCCCCGTCTCAAGGCTAATCAAAAGCAAGCTTGTTGGCCTTTCCACCAAGTTTATGTTGTGCAAGGCCCTAATAAGACCTGTGGTCATGTATTTGGGAGAGACGTGGACCCTCAACTAGACAAATATCAATCTAGTTGATAGGTTTGAACGAGTTATCCTTAGGAAAATTCTGGTAGCTGTGTGTGAGGATGGTCAGTAGCGGTTAAGAAAAAATAGCCAAGTATTCCAGACATCTTCACCTCAGGATTGATCCTGCCATTATTTTTAATCATTATACTTCTGTGCTCAAAACTATCTCTAGTGACTAGTTTGAGAACGTTGCATGTTAAAGGTTAATAATTGTCCCTCCTTGACTTTACTTCTTGTGTTCAAAGGTAGGAAATTGGTTAGGTATTGCTGGTTCCCCATATCGGAGGAGCTAATAATATAAAGGGATACCTGAAGGTGTCATTTATATGTCTTAGGTTTTAAAAGAAAGAAGTGGTCATAAGTGCTTGAATTCAGGAATACATAGATATGGAAAGAAGAGTTCAGAAGGCTATTTAACTATCAATGAAATGAAAAAATAAACTTTATTCTGGGACTTACAGTACAGTTGTCTGGGGTATTATTTAAAAATTAAATGCTTCAGTTATTACAACATATAATTTTACAGGAAAAAAAAATTAAATTAAATTTAAAAAATATGAAATAATAATAATAACATAACATACAGTTATATGTATACATAGATAGTTTAATTGAAATTTACATACTTAATTTACAATAATTGTTCAAAATGTCCTCCCTCTTCTCTCATACACAGCACCGATCTTTTAACTGCATCTACTGCTAGGCGAACTTCATCATGATTTTGCCGCATTGTATAGCAGCAGTATGAGAGAAGAGGGAGGACATTTTGAACAATTATTGTAAATAGGTAATTGTGATTAAATTACTTTTCTATTAATAAACATAATTAAACTATTTAAAATTTCTGAGCATTCTCTCAGTATTTCCCAAAATGCCGATGTTGCATCTTCCTGTTTTTTGTAATTAATAAGTGATTTCAGTATTAATTTTAGAAATTATCACTATTCATGGTATACCATTCGAAAGGTGTATGTGTGTAGAAGTTTTTTCGAGTAGTGCACGTTTGTAACATATGTTGAGAAAAGTGCAGTCAAAGTTTTGGAACGGAATCAGAAACTTGCTATTTCATATGTTTGGATCAATAAGTTAAAAACTGGATGCTGCTATTTTGAAGTTTAAATAAGTTTATTTTAAAGGAAATTTAATCTTCTTTCTAAAGAGTATATTTAAATTGCTCTAGGTTTAATAGTTCGGAAAATATAGACAATTATTTGTGAAAAATTAGAAATTTCTTGATAAAACATAAAATTAAAAATATCTATAAAACAGATGAGAATCGAGCTATAGTTTATATGAAATTTTTTGTTGCAAATGATGCCTAGAATCACCTCTCAAAGTTACTGCAGTCTTATGTTGAACACCCTGTATTTATACAGGGTGTCCCGAATTTAAATGGCAAAACTTCAGGAACTTATAGGGGACCGAAAAACTAAGACCAAAAAGTCCTTTAGAGATTTGCTCATTTTTGCTTAGAAAATCGCAAAAAACGAAACAAAACAAAAATGTTACAGGTAGCGATTATCACCTTTCAAAGTTCGTCTGGCCAGGCAGTGAGATATGTAAACACTTAATGTTATCCTTTACATTCTTTTATTTGTTTACATTTTGGCTTCCTTCTAGGATTATAATTCCTAAATCAGTCTTCAGTCAGTTACTCAGATATTTTTGTGTGAATAGCATCAGCCACAATGCCGCATACATATTCTAATGTTGATTACGCTGATATGATTTTTCGGTATGGTTTCTGTAACGGTAATGCTTTAGAAGCGGTGCGGGAGTATTTGCGCCGATTTCCACATAGAAGAATACCTAATCGAAGAGTCTTTTCGTTAGCTTTTAATAGACTACGAGAGACTGGGCCATTCTAATACGTAATGAAGGCGACCAATTCCAGGCAGCAATAAGAGCAGATTATCGGAGAAGAAATTGTGTCCAACGCCACTTCAATAACAATCCTGAAACTAGCATCCGAGGAGCATCTGCTGCATTAGCAATATCGCGGCAAGCAATATGGCGAACTTTGAAAGGTAATAATCGCTACCCATACCATCTTCAAAAAGTTCAGAATTTATTACCTCAAGATTATGTCAAGAGATTGAATTTTAGTAACTGGTTTCTTGACAAAATTCGCGATGATAATTTATTTCCATTAAAAATTATATGGACCGATGAAGCTACCTTTACAAGAGGAGGAATTGTTAATCAAATAAATTATCATGTATGGGCTCTTGAAAATCCCAGAGCTATTAGAGAGAATAGGTTTCAGCATGAATTTGCTATTAACGTTTGGCTTGGAATTTGGAACGGATTACTGGTGGGACCATATTTTTTACCTGGAAGATTTAATAGTATCACATTTACACATTTTTTGGAGAATGACTTTTCTAATTATTTAGATGACATTCCCTTACAGCAGCGGATTGAAATGTGGTTCCAACTCGATGGATGTCCAGCTCATAGCAGAGTTGCTCGAGCTTGGCTGGAAATAAATTATCCACAACGATGGATTGGACGTGGAGTAGTAGTACCTCGGCCACCCAAGCAGAAAGTTTATTCGGTGTCAATCAACTCAAGAGAGCAATTAAGAGACCGAATCATAGATGCAGTGCACCAAATATCATCACAACAATGTTTAGCTGCAATTTATCAAGTGAGTGCTAGATGTAATGCTTGCATTGGTGCAAGAGGACAACATTTTGAGCAATATTTACATTAAAAAGAACATAACATAAATATAAATGTAAATATATAAAAATGAAAACTTGTTTTGTTTCTTTTTTTGCGATTTTCTCTAAAACTAAGCAAAAACGAGCAAATCTCTATAGGACTTTTTGTCTTAGTTTTTTGGTCCTCTATAAGTTCCTGAAGTTTTGCCGTTCAAATTCGGGACACCCTGTATAAAAGAAATAAAGAGAAAAAAAAAAAGCAATTCTAAGTATTTATTTAATTAATGGAGTCATTCTGTTTACGTTTGACTATACCCTACTAATTATCTGTGATGTAATCTATGTCCAACTACCTCTCTATAATTATTATTAATTTATAAATTAAAGATATATTTTTATTTTGAATAGTTAATTGAAATCATGGTCTTTTTAAAGGTTAAACTTTTTATTTTATTTGTTTAGACTGCCTTTACCTGCACCCATGAGATGTTTAGAAACAGAAGAGATTGAAGATAATCCCTCTTTACATGAAGGAAGGTCTCGATCATTTCCACACAAGAGAGGAAATTGGACTTCTTTAATTTATATACCCTGTATGTTTAAAGAAGTAACAATTAATTGTTGCCTTAGATCTAATTTGTTGTCATATAAATATATTTTTTTTATCGAGTTCATAGTAAAAAGAGTAATTTTTAGTGAACTTTAAAATGAAAAAAATGTTAAAATTTTCTTTTTTAAGTTTTTACTCTTATAAAAAAATGAAAAAAAGGTTATCATTTTATTTTTCTCCTAAATTACTTAGGGGTCCAAATTTGGGTATTACTTTCGACTTATTGTGAGTATTACTTATGGGTAAGTAGTTACTGTTTAACTGGCACACATTCTAGTGGTAGACATTTGAAATTAGAACTCAATTTTCCCTTTATCACTACATACTAACTTACCCCTGATGTTTTC
Source organism: Euschistus heros (assembly GCA_003667255.2). Classification (NCBI taxonomy): domain Eukaryota; kingdom Metazoa; phylum Arthropoda; class Insecta; order Hemiptera; family Pentatomidae; genus Euschistus; species Euschistus heros. Next base: position 61,628 of record RCWM02000626.1, on the reverse strand, counting down.
CAGCCTTTAAAATTCCCTCACCACTCTTCACTACGGTCTGCGTTTTTAGCAAAAACCGTTTGCAGCAAAACCACAGAATGTTCATTTATTATTCTAAATCACTTTTTAACATAAAATAAATACCTTATACTCATATATTATTTATACATATACGAGTATTATACTATATTACATTATAATATAATACATTTATCCAAATAAATGATATACTTCATTTATTATTTATATAATATTAATCTACTAATAAGAGCATAATATTATTAGTTATGTGTTGAACTTAGCTATCTGGTGTTCTGTATTTGTGTTGTCTGTGGGTTTTCATGTATATTAAGTTTTTTTCTAAAGATAGATGTGTTTGATGAGTAATTTTGTTTAGTTTTATCATTGATTCATGCAGCAAGCCATTTTGTTTAACCCTCCATCACACACGTGCCTATTCAGAAATGAAAAGTCACACATAGTACAATTGTACTCCAACTTTTTTTTTGCTACTATTTTTATTTGTTAACATGAAATGATCACTGACTTTGATTTATAAATTATTGTATTACAAAAAACAAAATATATAATAATAATTTGTTATGAAAAATACAATTTTATTGGAAAAATGTTTTTAAAAAAATAATGATTCTGCCACTCTTAGACAAATGCTTGAAACTCAGACACACGAAACTTCAGCCACTGTTGATGACTCTAATCAGAAGTATACAATTTCAAAAGTGTCTGGTATATAACTGTACGCTGTGCGAGAGATGGAGGATTAATGTTGATTTTAAATAAAAACTATTTTAGCAATCCATATATATATATGTGTGTGTGTGTGTGTGTGTGTATAAATAAATAAATTAATTAATTAATTAATGGAGGTCTTGGCATAACTGTTATTCATTCTTCCAAGGACATTTTTTTTTCATAATTTATCGTTTTCTTTATTACAGATAAAGAGTCAACATCCTCTGATCACTTATTTGATCAACTGTTTGAGATTTGTTCACCTGGTATTAAGCTAATCAAAGTAAAAGATCCACATGTAAGCTTAACCAAAACCTTTGTTTTGTTGTACCATTGGATTAAAGAATTTCATCTTTCCATTAAAGAAAAGATCAAATTACTCCACAGGTTTGTACTTACTCTTCTTGATAATGTTTCGATAAAAATAACAAAGATCAACTTTAGAGTCATTTCAAAACAGGCTTTGAGGCCTAATCGGACTTCTTTCTAACTAGATTGGTTAATTTTTCACTGTGTGCCCTATCCAATTTTTATCTGTGATTTGATGAGTGATCAGTGTGGTAAATTATCAGAACATGACATGAAAGGATGTCCTGTACTGAAAACTATCTTAACACGTTCAGTGCTGAGGACGCATACGGGGTTGTCATTTCAAGTGTCTCCCACCCGGCTGAGGACGCACATGGGGGTGGTCCGACATAATTTTTACAAAAGCTGGGTGTGGTGATGACGTGTTTCTGTTTACCAGGGTTTAGACCAACAGATCCCTTCCGGCACTGTCTCAGAAAGGTTGTCTACTACTCATTTTGAAGGTTCAGGGCTGCAATTTTTTTAATCTTGAGGTAAATTTGATTTATTTCCATTTATTTTACAATTTTATGTATATTAATATTTTGTTTGGTTATAGAAACATTTATTTAGCTTTTATTTATTGTGTCCGTCTTTAAAAATAAATTAAATACGTATTTGAAACATTCCCAATTGGCACTCAATCTCATTCAAACTTGCTGATATTGATTCTTGTGTTATGGCCCATGAATTCCAACAATTAAAAAACAAATTCACGTAAAATTCCTTAAATATTTTTCATTTTGCAGTAGGTTCACTGTGGCAGGTAATGTTTGTTTACTCTGGGCCTGTTACCTGAGTCCTAAGCTGGGTTTTGTTCTTTACCTGCTTGGGATTTCTCTATGGTGGAATATGCATACTGAAGTGGTTTGATAAAAGGGACGTGATTCTTATATCTTCAGAATTTTCTGGCAATTTACAAGATTTCACGTCCAAATCAGGAACTACCGGGAAAAAACCTGAAGCCGTTTTGAAATATAACGCATTTGTGAGTGGGATCGACCGTGCTGATCAATTGATGGCGTACTATCCGTGCGAAAGGAAGTCGATTTGGTGGTATATGAAAGTTGGTGTGCATATTTTTCATGTAATTATGAACTACTCCTATTTTTTATTTAAACAAAAAACTGGAAAAAAAATTTCATTGTTGCAATATCGTGAAAGTGTTATTAGGTCGCTTATATTTAAGCACAGGCCACCTCTTGAATCTAGGGCTTCAACATCAACTGATGTTATTCATATGCCTCAAGTATCTAAAAAAAAACCGATGTAGGAGGCAAAAAAAGAAAAAGGTGCAAAGTATGCACATTAAATGGAGTGAGGAAGGATGTACTTACGTTCTGCCCATTATGCCCAGGAAAACCAGGACTGCCCTGGAGTGTGTTTTAAAACATTTCAGTTATTTGTGATGTAAATATTTTGATTTTTGTTTTCATCAGTTAATAGAAGACAAAATTTAAAATTTTTAAAACAAAATATCTAAGAATTCTACAATTTGTATGTAACATTTCTGTAACATATTTGTAAGTTTTAAAAAAAGAGCAAAATCAGGATACTATTCTGAAAATTTTGTATATATTATAATTGTTTAAGTTTTAATTTTTTTTTGATAATTTTTATATTTGATTTTTATTTTGTTTGTAGTTAAAAAATATTTAAAAATTTTATTGAATAGAATAGAAAGAAAACTTTATTCTGGGACAAAGTCCCTTAAGAATAACATTAAATAATACAAAGTAAGATCATAACTGGCCGAGAAGCTGTTAAAAATAAAATAACATAGGTAAATTTAAATACAAATATGTATGAAAAAAAAAAAAAAAAAAAAAAAAATACAGAGAAAACCTAGAAAAAGAAAAAAACTATTAATAAAAAGAGAGTGAAAAAATAAATATACATAAAAGAGGTTAATATTGTAAACAAAATTTCAGAAGGGAAACAAACAAACCGAAACTTAAAGAAAAATAAAAGGTAGAAAATCAAAAATTATCATTACAAGAAATCAAAACATTATCATAGTGAAACTATAATTTTTGCTAATGTTTCATGTCTGAAGGTCTTAGTAATTAAATTAGACGATTACATAAATAGTACATACATCCTTATAATTGGAGAGCGTCGGGTTGGAGGGAAAGAAGATGATGAAAGAGTAGTGTTTTGAATGTTCCAAGGAAAGAAGCATTGCGGATACAGGGGGGGGGGGGGGGGAATTCCAAAGAGTAGAGGATCGGACAAGGAAGGAACGTTGGAATGCAGTACTTCTGTGGGATGGAGTTTAGAGATCGGAAAGATGAGATCTTGTATGCAGTGATTTGATAGCAGACTGGAATTTCAGGTTACTGTAAATAAAGGGAGGGTGACGGGTGTTGATAACTTGGAATAGGTAGGTGCCTAGGAAGTATTTTCTGCGGAAGGAGGGGAAAAGTCAATTTAACTCAGTGTAGAGATGCGAAACATGGGAACGTCTCGAAGTTCCAAAAACAAACCTAATGAAGCAATTCATGATGCGTTTTAATCTGTCTTTAAGAACCGTCGAGAGCCCGCCATATATCACGCAACCATAGTCAAATTGGGGGAAGATAAGGGAGGATACTAGAAGTTTGCGTTTGGGTAGGGAAAGGAGGTGATGGGAGCGATGAAATAGTTTTAGGATACCGATTGACCTTCGGGAGATTTGTGCAATATGGGATTTCCAGGAGAGGGTTTGATCAATGGTTAGGCCTAAATTTTTAACAGAGGAATGGAAAGTTATTGGATGACCATTAAGGAATAATGTGGGAAAGTTGGCATTTGAATGGAGAAGGGAATGTGATCCTATGGCTATTGCTTGAGTTTTAGCTGTGTTTAACGTTAATTTGTTCAGATTTGCCCAGGCACAGATTTTGTCTAGGTCTTCCTGAATTTTGGCAAACGCAGCTAACATTTCGGATGGAGGAAAGGAGAAGTAAATTTGGAAGTCATCAGCATAAAGGTGGTGGTAACAATGGTGAATTGAATGGGGAAGATCATTGATATAGGAATTAAACAGTAGAGGGGAAATGCTCGAACCTTGAGCTACTCCTGACTGTAGAGTAAGGAAAGAGGATAGGCCCTGGTTAGGAGTGGCGACTGCTTGGGTGCGGTGGGAAAGGAAAGATTGAAACCAAAGGAGGGAGCTGTAGGAAAAGTTCAATGATTTCAATTTGGAAAAAAGGATATTATGGTCTAAGGAATCGAATGCTTTGGAGAAATCAAGGAGGATCAGGATGGTCTGTTCTTTTTTGTCCATCGCTGTTTGGATGTCAGTGATAATTTTAATCAGGGCAGATTGTGTTGAGAAGCCGGGACGGAAACCGGATTGGAAAGGATCAAGTAACTTGGAATCTTCTAGGAAATTGGAAATTTGGGATTGCACCAATCTTTCTAGGGGCTTAGAAAGGTTGGAGAGTATGGATATAGGGCGGAAGTCCTTTGGGGATATAGGGTTTGGGTTCTTGTTGATGGGATGAATTAAGGCCTTTTTCCAGGAAGTGGGAAATACAGAGTTTTGGAGGGAAAAATTATATATGAAGAGGAGAACCGGAAGAATTTCAGGAAGGCATAATTTCAATAATTTAACAGGAATGCCGTCTAAACCAGATGAGTTGGATTGAGACTTCATAATAGAGGTAATTAGATCAGAGGGAGTGATATAAGAAAAGTAAAAATTATTGTCGTTATATGCTGGCGGAGGTAAGGGCTGGGAGGGTCGAGAAGGAGCAGATGAAGTGGAAGAAACGAAATAGGAGTTTAACTCATCTGGAGTGACAGGAAAGACTCCCGAGGGAGAGAAACTAGGAGGATCACACAAGGAAAGTTTGCGGAGAAGCAGCCATTTGGATTTAGGATCGGGTGCAGATGAAAGGGCTTTGTGGAAGTAATTGGATTTAGTTCGCCAGATCGTGGATTGTGTTAAATTTCTAAGAAATTTAAACGCTTGATAGTCATCTTCAAGCCTGGTGCGTCTGAAGCGTCTTCGGGCAGCCTCACGTCTTCTTTGTAAATCTTTAATATCTTGGTTCATCCAAGGAGCAGGGTGACGCCGGTGAAATTTTGAGGTTTTAAGAGGAGCATGGGTATCAAGGATGGATAGGAGATTGGTGGTGAGTAATTCAACCATGGTATCAATTGAGGAGCAGGAGTAGATTGGATTTCAATCTATGGTTTCGAGATCCGATAAAATCTTATCTCGGGTAAGAGAGTCTATGTTACGGAAGGAGATTGTTTTAGGAAGGAACCTAGGTGTTGGGATATCATATGATATTTGTATTAGGTCATGAGAGGATAGGAAAGAAACAGGGCTTTGACTTGAGGAAAGAAGGTTTTTTGGAGAATCTATGGCATGCAGGTCCAACCATGTGTCGGACCCGCGGGAGTAGTGGGTGGGATTGAATAGTACAATAAAAAGGTGAAGGGGAAAAAAAAAAGGTTTTCAAGGTAGATTTTGTCATAGGAGTCAGATAGGAGATTGGCATTCAGGTCACCGGAGATGATTATATTGGAGTAGAGAGGAACATAATGGTAAAGGTTAGATTCGAATGATTGGTCAAAGGGAACATGTGGGGGACGGTAAACCACTACATACAAGAGAGGATGGGCATTAATGGATATTTCTACAAATAAGGACTCAATGTTTGGGAATTTTGAAGGAGGTGAAAGAAAAAGGATACGAGACTTCAGGCAATCATGGACATACAGCGCTACTCCACCACCGGTCTGGTCATGACGAATGATGGAGTAATTAGGGAGAGAAACCGAGGAAGAAGGAATGTATATGTAAATTTTGATAAAAGGAAAACCAGGACTTTTATCAGGTCTTAACATTATTTTTTGTATTTCTATTTGTTTTTTTATGCCCTTTGTGTTTTTTGTTTGTAAAAATATAGTTTTTACATGTATACAGAATAATAAATTTAATATTTTAATTATCAAATGTTTTTTTTATTTATATTTTTCATATTTATTACATTATATTTATATTTATCCCAACATAAAAAAAAAAAAGAAGAAAATTAAATAACATACAGATACATTTCTAGGTAATTAAAAAGTGTCTTGTATCTCACAAGTAATAAAGCCCTTTCCTGGTAGAATCATAATCCCTATTACGGGCCAGACAATATAAATAAACAGTGGCGAGTATTGCGGGATAGGCTGTACTGATTTTCCTATTGTATGCCTGAGTACAACCCTGTGTACGTCCTAAATTGAAACAAGTTTTTTGTACCTTAAAATTCAACTAATATTTTTCGCAGTATATAGAGGTAAAATGAAGTCGATTTATTAAAAAAAATAAATTCAGCCACTGGGAAGAGGTTTCTGATTTTGCGCCAGCACTCAACGTGTTAATTACCTCCTTCATTCAACAAGTTGTAAAATCATTTTTTTGGTTTTTTTTTAATGATTTTAATCCATCAACTCACGAGTCCAAGTATTGCATCAGAAGGAACCCCTTCTTAACATATGTAGGAGTACTAAAGCAGCATTTATCAGATCACAGCTAGAGGTTTTTTGTGTTTGTTTTCTTGTTCATAGTTAAATTAAAAAAAAAAAATTTCTGTTCCTTCATTGCTTTTTTTTATATAGTTGCCTCTACCCTAACAGGTCCTTGGCATGGCAGTTTAATCATTTAGCTTTTTATTATATTTCTTTTTAAATATGTTTATTATTATAAACATATTCTGTTTAAATATGTTTATGCAGCTATGAACTTTGTTTTGATGGGATTGAAGTTTATTGCAATGAAGATCACTCCCGAACGTTTGTGGGACTAACAGTTGGTAAAGGGAAAAATGAAATTGTATCGAGTGTCCAGCTTTTTGATGGATGTTTGAAAGAATATCGTCTAGAACCATTTTACGAGGTATTTTGTTCATAATTAGAATACAAAGTAAACATAAAATATTTAGTTACATTTCTAGAAATCATTTTTTTTTTTTTTTTTTTTTTTTTTTTTTTTTTTTTTTTTTTTTTTTTTTTTTTTTTTTTTTTTTTTTTTTTTGTGTCTCTACCCTATAGGGTTATTGACGGTTCATGTTCAATGTTTACTCCTATATATGCAAATATATGTCTATATAGTATTTTTTTATACATTTTATCTGAATGTCTGCCAGTGTTAATAACTTTTAGAGTCCATTCTTAATGACTGAAAAATACTGACAGTTTACAAATATGTGTTTTACAGCACGTTTCTTTAATACTAAACCTACCGACATTTTATGTATAACTAAAAATAAACAAACAATAATAAGAGAGGAGTAGATATTTAAAAAACACTTGTGATATATTTTTTAATAAAAATGATAAACTCATAAGCAAAGTAATGAATGTTGTTTCTCAAAACTTCAGCTAAAAATTCCAAAAAGGGTCATTTCACCATCATAGTAGATTTAGTGTTATTAATTATTTTTGTGCTTTGTTAAAATTTGTTCATATAGTGTAATATTAGAAATAATGTCTAAATTTACAAGCCCTGCATGATATATATTGTAATTGTTATTCTTATCTTTAGTATGATAATAAAGATTAAGATTTTTTTATTTTCAGGAGGGATCGTTTCATATGAGCATTGCCTGGTGTCATGGGAATAAGAAAACAGCAATAAAAGAAAAATTGTATGCAAATAAAAGTTTAATTGAATTTTTATCTGATAATTCAGAATTGTCTATATCTGTGAATGCTTATACTTTTAAAACAGGATTTAAAGAATTTATTCTGAATCTTCAATGATGGAATAGTTGTAAATAGATGAATATTCTCTTTTTATATAAGTGTAATTTAACTAAATTGTATAATTCTGCTGTGATAATAAATTAGTGTATTCTGTGATCACTATATATTAATACAAGTTTTTTTTATTCTTCATCACCTGTTTCTGGCCAGTATTTATCAGTGTTTGAATGCATCTTTCTTTTATAGAATATCATTCATTGCAACTTTTACAAACTGTTTGGATTGATTTTCCAGCTTCTTGTTGTTTACAAATTAATATTCAAGTTATATAGAAAGGTTAAGGAATATATTTGTTCCGTAAGTAAGTAAGAATTTTCATATCTTAAAAATGTCATGTTACTACTAAAATTGTGAACTTAATACCTACTAGTCTAACTAATAACAGCCAAATGATGGCGAAAAAGATTCTTCTTAAGTGACCTACAGCAAGAGTTAAAGAAGTTTTAGATTCTGTTTAACTTAGTAGTGACAATAAAATTGAAAATTCCAAATTAAAAAGGAAACCATGGTGCATGATCATCAAAGGCAGTTGAGGATATTTTACTGTAAAAGAGAAAAAAAATAGACTGCCCTCAATAACAATGGCTAAAGCTGAACTGTTCTAATTTGCCAATAACTGGCACTTGCTATGTTGGAAAAAATTAGAGCATTGCTTAGGCTATCATTGTATCAATCAGTCAGATTTCAAATTGTAGTTATCAGAAGGGATAATGGGCGATAATTAAGATCCAAGCCTTCCCTTTGATTTCAAATTTTTCTTAATAGTAAGTGAACTGAATTTGGGCATGATTTTATTTTAAGATAATTTGGTTAAAGTTTACATTATATATTTATAATTTTTCCCTTGATACTTGCCTTCCATTACTGTTGTTTTATCACGACTTGTCCTGTAGGCATCCTCCTAGCCCTATTTGCAGAACTTAAGGCTGTTAAGTTCTGATTCAAATTGATTAGATGATAATTAATGATACTTATAATAAGATATCCCATAATATGTTTTAAAGCTTGTATTAATTAAGATGTATCAAAAGATAGATGAAATGCTCAAGCCATCTTGAGTTCCTACTGGGTCATTTTTATTTTCTTCAAAATTCTTGAAACATTAATGTTTTAAATCACTATGCAGGACAGTACACAGCCGCCTTTTTTTATCACACCCTTCTTTAATAGATAAAAGTTCATGCATTTAAGGTAACTCTTCTGAGCCTAAAAACAAAAAAGGAAAAAGCTATAAAATAATTAGAGATATACTGATGACTTCGATATTGTTGAGAAATCAAAAGATAAGAGTAGAGGAAGCCTTCCTTGCCCTTGAGTTCCTGCCAGAATGACTTGTTAACAATTCTAAAAACAAATATACAATCACTAGTCAAGCTAGAAGATTTTGTCTAGGTCGGTACTCACTCATTAGAAGTAGTTAATCAGGTTGTATACCTGAAGTCACTAGTTGATGCAGAGAATGACATATCGGCCAAGGAGGCAAATAGTGTCAGCCAACTGGTTCTACATTGTATTATGGGGAGTAGCGCTACATGTTTTCCTTGACTCTTTAGTTATTCAATCATTGAAAGAATAAATCAAATATATAAATATGGATTGGACAGATAATTTATGTCAGTTTATTTACAAACTGTTAACACTATGCCAGGGGCTCATAATATAAAACAATATGACTTAGACATCTTATCTGATAGAAGAAAGGTAGTTATGCTTTTTCTTATACAAAATTATTTTATGATGTTTAATTTTAATTTTTACTAATTTGTTCATCAAGCTTGAAAGTTAACAAGCTGATCAAACAAAACAAAATTATATTACAAAGCCAGGGGTAGAATAGCGAAAGGTCCCCCATGATCAGTACGACAGAAAATTCTTTAATCTAAAACAACCAAGGAGTTTAAGGAATGTGGACATAGTCGATTCTACAGTAAAAATTGACAGGTAATCAAATCAGCAGATGCTCTTAAGGAAAAATATTCTTAGATGAAAAGCAGATACAGAATAAAACAAACGATATATCAATTTCTCACTGAGTGATCTCATAGGATAAAAGGACTCCTTGGTATAATATAGTATCCTGTTTATGTCTTATTGACTTTGACCTTTCATGGACGAAGGGACGTCAGTCTAATGAGCTCTTAAAATTCTTGCACGTTCTTTCCATCATATAGGCCTTCATAACTTGAAGCAACTAATAATGTCTGATATAATTATCATAAACATTAATTATATTATTATTATAAACATTAATGGTTTCAATATGAAAATTATTTTCTTTAAAATCCTTTATATATACACTCAAAGCAGTATTGGGTATTAAATGGTCTCTACCCTCCAATTAATAATTTTCTGCTCTATAACACAATAACCGCTAAAACAAATGTTTCATTTCTCTGACCCACTTGTTATATTATATTGAACTTAGTGATATTAATACTCATTTTTGTAAATACCACAAAGTCTTGGATAATAAGAAAAACCAATGAATGATTATTTTGTAGAATATCCAGTTAAATGTGGGGAGGACAAATGAAAAAGAATCTAGACTATTCTCTAATCTTGTGCATATATTATAACAATTAGCTATTTCTTTCTTACTTCCACCTAACTTCCAAGTTATATTATTCTCTTTCCACAATAAAATCTATATCTTTAAAATAAATAGTAAACATTGAATTAAGTAATAATATGTTCCTAACTAACATTTCATAAAATGTTGCCTTAAGAACATACATAGTTTAGCTTACGTTGGGCATTTAAATTAACATATTATAAAACTATTAAACAAAGGGTAAACTTTTAAACACTATTGATCTAAATAACCCATCCAAGCAAAAAATCTTGAAAACCCAACTGATTCAAGTTTGTACTCATTTGAATATTCTGAAATTAAAAGCAAAGATGGGTTCATTCAACACAAAACATGATTTAAAAAATATCTTTAACTATATGCAACAAAATATTCAAAAAGAAACAATGAGGAAATCAATCACAACCTATTATCAAATAATAAACCACAAAACCTACAATTTAGAAAGTTCATTAATGTACCTTCATATCAAATTTAAAAGAATAAAATAAAATAAATAAATAATAAAATATAAACATTTGTGCAACTCGTAACAAGTACTAATGTGTTCATAAAAAATTTAGCAAGAAGGGAGTTATTTTATTTCATAACAAACTACTAAAAAATACCTGTGGCTTAGAAAAATGTAGGTCTCAACCTGAAAATATAGTAAAAATACTTTATATCACTTGTGATGTCGTTATTATAGCATGAAACATTGTATGTGTACTTATATGTATGTATATATATATTTCCTCCACTTGAATCTTTATATATTTTTATTATGTTTATAATTTTATGTCCAGTCTTACTGAAGCTAACTAAACAAACTAAATATCATTTATGTCATGCTTTAATAAAGCATTATAAAAAATTTAGGTTATTGCACATTTGTTTCCAAAACTGTTTGGGATAAAGGTGTATGTTGAGATACAATATGTTTTATAAGGCTTGACTTATAAATAGTTCTATGAGGGCAATGGGGGCACTGGAGCTGCGCTTCTCTTCCACACTCAAACTTCTCATGCCTCCTAAGAGAGGAAGAGTAGAGGTATGTCTTATTGCATGTAGCACACATGTAGACCTTCTTTTCAAGGCGAGCATGTGCTGCTGGAAAGAGAAAGAAAGCATTAGCTGAAAGATGAGTGACCAAAGCATTGTGAGAGCCATGCAAAGCACCGCTACCAAGGCAAGGAGCAACTTACCTTTACTCAAATTATAATTTACAGACCTCTTTCTTAAGGTTAAAATCTTAAAAGTATTTATTAATTGGAATTAAAAATAAATTAAATAAAAAAGGGTAGTCTGTCTTCTTTTCTTATATTTAATATTTATACTATAGAAATTGATTGTTTCTTAAAAATGACTTAAAAATAATGGACATTAACACTATAATGAACTTTTTTTATTTTATTTTATTTTTTTTTTGTAGCTTAAGAAAAAAATATGATAAAAATTGAATCTGAGGAGAAACACAGATCATTATTTTTGAGTAACAAAAGATATAAAATTCATAGAAATTTCACACAACTTCATAAACAAGTATACAATATGGTTCAATAATCTATTTATAGATCACAAATTAACATGTAAAAGGGAAAAAAGAATTATTTTCAAATTTAAAGGAAACCATAGAATAATATTTATTATGGATATTGACATATGCTCATATTAAAAATATAATATTTCTCAATATGAGAAAATAATTATGTCACTATTTATTGCTCCAAATAAATATTATATCTAATGGGTGATTATAATACTGATCAACATTAAAACCAACTGATTAATTAACTAATTAACTTCCTTTTTAGCTTAAAAAGATATAAATATATCACTTTTACAAGTACAAAATAAATATATTAAAAACATTATACCTGTAAAACCATCTTTGTCAATGAAGATGTATTTATGTACAAATTTTATTACATAATGAAATAGGAAGGTACCATATAAAAATGTACAATCAAAAAATATATACATGACATTTCAAGGAAGAGGCTTTATAAGTCCCATTCATTAATTTATATGCTATCAGACCCGGAGTTCAGCAATATGGTTCTCAGCCATGTGGACCACAAGAGACCTTTTGCTTAGCCCTCTGTACTTGCAATAAGGGCACAGCTGGTTGCGGAGAATAGGAGCAGCAAGACACTCGTAGATGAGATGCCTGTAGAGGATGATACCCTTTTCATAGGAGCGGACGCAGTAACTACACTCATAGCGATGAGAGTCTTCATTGTAGTGGTGTGACATCAGCTGGCGAATCCTATCCCTCACGTAGACTGGCTTCTTGTGTTTCACAACTGCACACACACAATGTGGATGGAATAAAATTACTCTATCTATACATACACCGATATTTCAGGGTAAGGTTTCATAAAGAAATAAAACATAATGATCAGCGTCAAAATTATATATTTTTCTTTCATTTAAATGATGATAAATTACAAAAGATTAAAATGCATTATACATATTGAAGACACCTTAAATATTACTCAATAACCTTTCTTTTAAAAGAAATATTTTTTGTTTTTTAGAACCAAATATTAACAGATTATAAAAAATAAATGCACAAATACTTGGGTTTCAATAGGAAACATTTTATATTGTAAGTATAAAGAGGGGGATAAACAAAATTAATTGAATTTAAAATACTAAAAAAAATATAGCAATTATATTGAACGCTTATATACTAATTTATGTTTCAATAATTATTTTTAATCAGACTTAGAACCTTTTAGTTCCATACTAGTTTTAAATAAAAACCAGTGCCATTACATTTCAGTAAGTAAAATATTGAATTAATATTTATCAAAAATCTCAAAGGAACAATCAATCATATGTCTAACCACAAGCATCTGGGCTATTATTAAACTTATTTATTTATTTTTTTTTTTTTAACTAATACAATTAAACTTATTGTATTAGATATTAGTGCCATCACAACCGCTTATTATTCCTAATAGCTTTTCTTATTATTCTTGAATACTACATAACTCTTTAAGTTACATAAAAATATTATACTACACTATTTTTAGAAAATGTGAGGTTCTTATAAGTAAGAGATGAGAATGATAGATTGATATATTTAGATATCAACGTTTAGGTCATCTACCATCTATTATGCATACAATGAAAAAAAAAAAATTATACTTTTGTTCCGTAGGATAGGCCAGTTAATCGAAGATAAAGAGGGGAAATACTGAATTATCAATCTAATTAAAGTTATCACAAGCAACAATGATTAAAATTCATCAACAAAACAATGGGTAGTCATTACAAACAACAAATGACACAATAATTCAAATTCATTTATACCAACTAGGAATTTATGAATGTAATAACTTAAATGAGAATCAGTTTAAACAGAAAAGAATTTTTTTTTAAAAAAAGACAACTTTTTGGTCTAATGATGTAAGGTATTTTTGGGGCAAATCAATTATTTAATTTACCAAACAGGAACTCAAGAGATTTAAAATAAGAAACTGGCATTATAGCAGTAAAAAAAAAAAACTCCAATTCTCTAATTCACAACTCATTTGTTCTAAATGTTTAATTGCAATTATTTCACTTCAAAATATATTAACAATGAATATATTAATTTGCGGTTAAGATGTTCATGACTGGGAGAGATTGGAGGTCCTTGCGATTGATTTTTTATTATTTTCTAATTGAATTTTATTATAATAAATAAAGTCTTAGGGAACTCAGCAGTTTGATGCCAACAATACCAGCCTCAGATCACACACCTCCCTCCAACCCACCATATCAAAACCTATATCCCCAAGAGCAGCCCTGACAAAACCTACCCCTTTGTAGCTTGATCTACCCCTCAGATGTGAAACTTGATGGCTCAAAACTGGTTACCTTTTTTGGAATTTGGTCATTATTATAGTTATAGCCATTTTAACTGTCGCACAGCTACTACTCAAACTATATTTACAGGATAAAGCTCCCATAGTTCTACATTGTGGAGCCTTCTAAATTCTCCTGTATGTTCATCCTTTTTTGGGCCAAAAAGTGTGGTGTTCTTCCTTTAATGTAAGCAGCCACATTTTGCATCCTTACAATTTTATAAGAAATTTTACATCATTCACCTTTGTTCAGAAGTTAATGAGATGAAAAGATATAAAAGCTACTAAGATTAATAAGATGATCCCCCATGCTAATGATATACGATTATAGCTCTTCAACTCTTTTCTATAAAATATTGGTAGTGAATCTTTAATATTTGTTAGAAAAAGTTCAGTTAAGCAAACAAACGTTTTTCGAATTGAATGAAAATAAATTAATGATTGTGAAACTCCTGTTTCTGCCGAACATAGGGAATATTACACACCATAGGGAAATAAAAAAAAAATTATATGTATCAGATGTTTATAACTGAAAAAAAAATCATAAAACTTGAAAATCAACAATCACTTTTAAACATAGAGTGAAATCTTTCACCAACAATAAGAAAATATTTTGTTCAATATGCTTTATAAAAAATGCTGTTGTTTATAGGGGCTCACGTCCTTATGTATTCTATTGAAAGATTTGTACAATTTTAAAATAAAGTTATAAGCGCCTTGAACAAAAGAGGGAAAACACAAAAATTCCTATTTGATTTTCCCTGTCATAACAGCTGTTTTTTTTTGTTTTTTTAGATAAATGGATGTATTAATTACTTCTTATTAACCCAAGATTTGATAGATTCTTTCCTCAATACCAAAGTTTAAATAAAAACACTAATTTTGAAGATTTTGATTATCCCTCTTTCATTTTTATGTTAGGTTACTCTTTCAGGATGTTTTTAATCTTTTTCATTTTTCGACCCCTTAAGTTTCTTCAAATTAAAATATTTAAAAAATCTCAACCCTCTCACTCAAGTTGGAATATGTCGGTAACCTATAATCTATTTAATTTTTATTTTTTACAATTTTGTGCCATATGTCTTCTCCAAAAATAAGTTTGTTCCATCGTCTGTCCAGCCAGTCTCCCACACGATTTCCCCAATTCATAAATCCTATGATGCCCTCAACACATCTTTTCAGACAACCTTTCTTCCGTTTTCTATCCAGGCTCCATTTCAAAATTCTTTTGGGGCCATTATTCCTCTACCATTCATATTACCTGCCTAAACCATTTTAGTGTCATAGTCTCAATAGAGTAGAGGACATTTTCAAAGTATAATGAAATTTATATATAATAATCTGTATGCTTTTCCTTATAGTTGTAAATTAAACAACAATAAAATTTTCTTATACTTCATTTTACAATGGAATGGAAAATTAAATACATAAAAACAGATAGCAAATAGTAACTCATTTCCAGGAAATTAATATTACTGAAGAATTTAACTTATTATTTCATTTTCAAAAGCTCCTCCTCAATAAGTTATGTTCTAGTCCTGATGTAGAAGGTGACGTGGGAATCCATTGTCGTAATATTAATATTAAATGTTATATCAATAATAACCAACATACATAAGGTATATATTAGCTAAGTAAAACAAAATTCAAAAGGAAATAAAAAGGAAGGTTAAAGACCAGGAATAATAATAATTTTACCATGGTATTTAGTGTTTGTTATTGCAACTATTCCGCTTGTACCTACTATCCAGGAACATTAATAAGAAAAATTGTAATTTACACGATTATCTTCCCACACTTCATAAGGATTGCAAAATGTGGTTATTTACACAAAGGAAAGAAAGGACAGTGTTTGAAAATCATTGAAAATAAAGTAATGTAAAGAATATTTTGGGGAAAGATGAGTGCACTGGAGAACTTATCAGACAACACAAAAAGGAATTATAAGGTCAAATTATCCAGTAAATTTTATCCAACAGGGTGGCCACCAAATCAGGGGGGAAAAAAAATAGAAACATAACTCCAGGTTACTTTTCATAAACTATATTAAAATTTTAATATAAAACTTGTGGTCTATTTTTCTTATGCATGATTCTAGTTGATTTTATTTATTATATTTTTTTGTGATTAATCCAGTGTTAGAACATTCGTTTTTGTAATACAACTTTATAAATCCACAAATTAAGAAAACATTTAGAATGAAATAGGTGTATAAAATTATGTTTCTCCACGTAGGCTGCATGTTACTGTTGTACATTATAGATCAATAATTATTTTATATATGTATTAAATTACTTCAAGCCAATCATTTTGTTCCTTATTGATTTCTATCACTTTTTTTTTCCTTAGTCATCTATTTTTGTTTTGTAACTGCTCAATTTTAAGAATGTAATATGTTACTTCGCAATTAAAGATGTATTTGAACTAAATCTTGAAACCCATTAAGATGACAGCTCCTGTTAACCTGATTTTTTTTTTTTAGGGGTCACCTGTAGTGTAGTGGTTAGCATAGCAACCTACTTAACCCAAGATCGTGGGTTCGCAGCCCGGCAGATGACCTTAGGATTTTTTAAAGGGAGTAAAAAATCCTTAGCTATGCCGTTCTTCGGAAGGGATGTAAAATTGGGGTCCCGAGCCTGTGCGATGACAGGTACTTGTTAAAGATCCCTATCCTAATTATACCTGGATAAGCAAAATTTAGGACTCCCACCGTAGCATCGTCCGATTAGCCATAGCAGCATAAAGTGACGTTAAACGAAATAAACAAACAAACCTGATTTTTTTATGCACAACCTTTTATGAAAGTGATCATTAGGGCCATCCATTGATATTTTATGGTTATAACTTAAAATTTGTTGATGACAGCAATGTATATTTATAAACTTTACGATTTACAAACTTCATTATACTTTATACAAAGTTAATTGCTATAAGAAACATATTTTAGCAGTGGGATATGGAGGAAGGGGGAGATGTGGGTGGCAAACTGATCTTTGACTCCCCCCCCCTCCCTCAATATATCAATATTGCTTATATCTTAAGCCCTGGCTTGAGATTTGATAATGCCCCAAATATCTCTAACAATATCCATCTGTTATTTGTAGCCTGTATTTAATGAGTCGTCAAATGTCACTTCAAAAAATATCAGCTTTGAATTACAGCTATCAAATTATATTTATATTTACTGGATGTGTGTATTTTTATGTACAGTATTAAATTTTAATAACTTGATAAAAAAAAAAAAAACAATAAATTATAAGATATAATAATTTGGTGTGCAATTCAATTTTCAAAGCTATTTGACTACCTGGGAAGCTTCATTGTTTTAACTGAGCTCACTGTTCTTCTAAATGACAAGTGTTTGGATTGTCTAAATTATTTCTGCCTTACAGATTTGCTTGTTCATTAATAATTGTTTTTTCACACTTCCCAATTGGACCACTGGATGCACTTTCCCATATAATTACCGATTTTCAAGGAATTCCTGGGCGGTGGCCACCCTGTTAAAGTACATTAAACTCTCTCCAATCCATCATTCTCTTAACCTAACAAATGCTCCTTAAACCAGTGCTTGCGAATGAGGAAGCTTTGTACCATATATGTATAACATGAATATTTTATGTATGCATCACAAACAAAATAAAATTAATCACAATAAAACAATTTTTGATTATTAATTTATCTGTTGTATCTTAAGAATATTTACTAGAAATTGCATTTAACTAATCATTTTGATATACTACAAGAAATAAAACAGTAATATATTATTTTATTGCGTATATACATACGTAATTAATAATAACTAATCAAGAATTTATAATGGACTATAATTTGATTTCTAAAATATATACTAAAAACCATTTTCTACAAAGGAAAACAAAGCTACAATGGTGATGTGCAATTTCGTCTAACTTGGTACATACCATATTCATCATACTTTCCACAGAGCTCCTTCTACCCTAAAAACATTATCCTTTTCTAATTATAATTCATGATTGCCATAATTATCAAGTGTTTTCCCTTATCCGATGCGGTGAGGGCACCAGTAACGCCGGATGAGGGGGAGTCTAGTATAATAGCATTGAAATGGTAACAATGAGCATGTAAAGATGCTGGATTAGATAATAAATGGATCTCAAATAAGGTAATCAACTTTAAACCTACATTCGAGAAGTAGACTCAAATGTAGATGGGAATTAGACTGATTTTGTGGATTTGGATTTTTATGAGGTGAGATGGAAAGAGTTAAGTGGCCAAAAATTGTTGGGATTGATTTACAATATACTCAGAATAATACCTAAAATAATAAATTCAAATTTTATGAACTTCACTAAATCTAATTAATTTAGAACGTTCTATTTCTTTTTAAATTTAAAAATATGTACAATATTTTTTACTGTCAAAAAGAACCTAACACTTAACTTGTTTTTCTTAACTATAAGAGCTGAAGTTTCTGTCAAAAATTGGTTCATATCATAAAATCATATTTATAAAATCTTCTATCTTCAAATTTCAGAAGATCAAATCTTAATCTGTAAAGAAAATAGCACTTTAAACTTTTCAATAAATGTGAGGAAAATATAAGAATAAATAATTAAAATAAATGCTTACCACAAAAACCTTTGTATGTAGCTTCTTTAAACTTCTATTATTCCTGTATCCTAAGAGAAATAACACTTACAAAAATGAAACACAATTAAATCCTATCATACATAATAAAACTTACTAACCATAAATTAAATTAAGATTATTAAGTTTTCATTAAGTATGATATAATCAGTTAAAAATCTGTTCACCAAGAATTAAACTGATACCCAATATTTTATTACCTATATTATTATTTCTAGCAGATAATATTCCCAAGTAACTGTAAATTATGAAATTTTTTTTCAATACCATATTTCTAACAAAAAAAAAAATTCTTTCCAGTTAATGTAGTCACAAGCGTTAAGAAACCTTTTGTATATTTTTATAAGAAACTTTGGAGCAATGTTCTCCGGAAAACCATATAGGATCAATATAAAATGGTATTCTATGTTTATGGACGAAACATTAAGCTTGATTTTTTGAAATTGAAAATTTTACTAGCTCTTAAAGAAATGAAGAAGAGGGAAAACCTAATCCTTCAATAAGAAAAAAAAGAAATGGTTTTGGGGGGTAATTTTTCTACGATTATTTAAGTTTATTTTATTTTTTTAATTTTACGATTATTTATATTTATTTCCATAGATATAATTCATGAAACTTTAAAAATGAGTACCAATATTGTTTTTTTTTTTAGTGTATATATTAAAAAAAAAAAAAAAAAAACAGCACTTGCTCAAAGTTTATTCATGATTTTTTACGGGATTAAGTGAATGATCATTCTCAGATTTACCCAAAAAGGGTGGTTCTGACTCTACCTTCAGTACTCTCAACCCCTATATATATATATATATATATATATATATATATATATATATATATATATATATATATATATATATATGTATATATTCTAGATATGATGATCAAATGTAACAGAGTAATAAAACCATGATGAGTTTTAAAGCAATTAACAGAAATCCAGTAGGTAACAAACTTTAAATAACACGGTTTATTAATGAACGAATAATTTTACATTTATTTCAGATAACATTTTAAGATATAACTAATTTAAAAAAAATAACAATAAAAAATCAAGCTTAAACAGCTTACATTTTCATTAATCAATCAAATTATATTTATTTTAACATAAGATAATCACTGTGAATCCATGTAACAATACAATGTAAATAATAAAATTGTTACCCAAGAACAAATCAATATCCCTAACCTTACATATTAAAAATATTAGCCACTCTTAAATAAGGAAAGTTTGTCAAGAAAGCTGCTCAGTCCTACACTCTGAGCCACCCATTTCAACGAACTTCACCTCACCAACAGTGGTTTTTAAGTATTCGATACTTAATCAACATTTATAAAAAAGTAACAAACTTTAACAAATGATCAAAAGTAATAATTAAAAAAAAACAGGTATTGCCTACATTAAAACTACGAGAGAAAAGTATAAATAATTGTTAAATGATACTTATCAAAATGATAATTTCATAAGACTAGTTAAATTCAATGCCATCTTTGGCTTTGTTTTATGTATGGCAGGTTGAGCATTCTCTGAGATTTAAAACACATTAAACCTGGAAAATAAATAAAATCAAGATCCATTAGGGACTAAATAGATAAAGAAAAAAGAATGAAAATAAAACTAATTATAAATTAACATAATCAAAATTTTTAAATATTTACAATAATTAGACAAGTTATCAGTCAGTACTGCTTAAATTAAAAATAAATAAATAAAAAATAAAAATAATTTTTTTTTAGCAATATATTTACTCCCTTATAATTAAAGATTAATAAATTGTTAGCATAGCAAGTCAAATAAAAATGTAAAAGAAATGTTTAAAACAGTGCTACCGACTGCGTAAATATTACTTGCCAAGCTAGCATGAAAATTACCATTTTCTCCTAAAAATACCCAATAATGCTTTAACTAAATCCTGTCTTTAGATATTTACTTTCTTGAGAACAATTCCATAGTTTGGCTGTATTTTCAAATTAATGTCAAAGTATATCTTTCTTTAATAATTAATTAATACATCAACTTTCATACTATGAATTAAAACAAGAAAATATACACAAATCAGAGACCAATATTAGATAATTATCAGCCCAGTTTAGTTCATATGACAGTGTTGAGAGCAATTTTACAAAAAAAAAAAAAAAAAAAAAAAAAAAAAAAAAAAAAAAAAAGGATCAAAACCTGACAGCCTATGTTGCTTTTCACCAGCTCTTTTCAGTAGTCAAAAAACTATATGAATCACCTGATTATGATCCTATCTTCACTTACCTATAAAAAGCTTTTACATACAGATCATACTCAGGCATGATTTAGGGGAAAACCATCTTCTGGTATAAGGAGTTAACATTCTCAGGTTGTCAACCTCAAAAAAAGTCGGTTATTCAACAAGAAGAGATTCATTCTAAAGTGCAATCTTATATTGCACATAACATCTTCAACTGATAGTGACACTTTTTAAACAAGCATTTGATGTTGAGATATTATATGGCAGGATTTATTATATTTCTGGACCGAAGGAGAAGACTAAGTTAGACTCAGTCGACAAGGAAACAATTATTGTTGCTGTCATATATGCCTAAATAATAGCAACAGAACAGGGGGGGGGAGGAGAAAAAAAATTGATATTGAAGAAGGTAGAGGCAATCCAAAATATCATGAAATAATGAATAGCCAAATACAATTTGTGTTTTTAAAATTTTTATTTTTTATTTTTTAAACAACTAATCAGAGTCAAATTTAAATATACTGAAAAAATGCAAAATAATATGAGACATATGACAGAATATACAAGACCCGATTAAGGTCTTAAATAGTCAAATCTTTGTTGCTGTTAAGGCTTTGTTCTTAGATGCACCCTAACAAGATTTGTAAGATAAAACTAATAGGATTTATGATGTCATTTACCAATTTTTTCCCAGTAAAATTTTCAATGGGTATGTAAAGATGTTCCAACATTGGCTCAAGAGCAGATGAATAACCATGCTTTATAGCTGAAGCTAATAATTCATTCATTTTTGAAGAATACCTGAAAGGGAAATTTATTCACACATGAAATAACTGTTAATGGTAATTTTTAAAAATTTTATTTAAGAAATACAATGTATACATTCCTATGTTAAGCAAAACATTTTATTTCTGGAGTGTCGCAAGAAAGAAAAAAATGACACTAAAATTGGAGCTATGTCATTCATACACATTTCATAATCTTGAATTATTATTTTCACTTGCCAATTTCAATAAAATAAGCATTTTAAAATTATGTTTACAAGCCTAAATTATTTTGATGTTATTCTTAATTTCTATTATGAAAGAGACTAAACTATACATCCAGTCCAAAACTCACTTCTACCATCAAGTGGATAAAACCAACTGCTTGGCCTGAGTTGGCATGATTTATGTAAGAAATGAATCTATATCGGAAGAGAAAATCACTAAGGAATTATGATGTTTGATGTCATAGAAAGGGATACAAGCATAGAGGGTAATTTCAAGAATAGAAAATGATAATGAAAAATGTTACTGTTTGAGGATAAATCATAGTATCTTATCTTTAAATAACATAATTAAAATAATTTAGAAACAAACAGAAACTTGGTTGGTTAAACACGGAGAGACCGGTTACATAATCAAAATATAAGGAAACACCTACTAATGCATGAACTTAAGAGCTTCCTTAAAAAACAACAGCTCATTTGTTTCAGCAATGTTTGTCAATTGATAACACTGGTCAACACAATTTTTATTTCCTTCATTTTTTTTTTTATTGTTACTGGTTATTTTAAAGGCCCTGACTATGAAAAAAATACTGCGAAATTGCTTACACCTTTATTTTGTGAAATATAAAGCTTTAATGTTTTGATTGAAAAATGTAAGAAAATTAATACATAATGTTAACAAATTTTTTTTGAACATTATTATCAAATGATCTTTTATAGGATTTTCTTGAATAAACCACTTTAGGTAGATATCTTTGCATAAAAGATTTGTATATTCTTCTTTCAGAGTCGTCGAATGTGCAACAGTATTTGTTACTGCTATGGGGCAAAACACACTATAAACTTCTTTCGCTGCTGTCCATAAAAATACACCAATCCCTGTACTTGTAGTTTATTAAACTCATCTGTTGCAAAATACCGCCATTCTCTTGAAAAAAATACGGAAACAGATTCTTTTCTTGGGTACGATAAAAACTAATGTTGGTTTCGGGATTAAGCATATTTGTTTCTTTTAAAGATATGCAAAAAATTCTGAAGTTCAGATCCCTCACTAAGTCATTTAGTTATTTCGGATTAAATGGTTGAGGTTCTCAAAGGCTACATTTGTAATCTGGATCAGTCACCACTTAATATATTTTGTTCACATTCATAGAGATTTGGGTCATCAGAGGATTTAGATGTGCTGGGTTGTACCTCTTGAGATTTTAATTGAGATTGCTGAGCAGAAGATAATTTAGGATATGAAGAATCACTTCGATTTCCAGGGTTCATTCGGTTTATTTTCACAACCCAGGAGTAGCAATCGTCATGATGGTTTTGAGGTTCTCTCCAAATCATGGGAGTTACGAACTTCACTGCATCTCTTTTTCAGCTGGACCATAACCGAAGACACACAACACATTTTTGGCAAACAATATGAGGAAATTATGACTTGTCCTGATTGTACAAATCTATTTTGAAGTATTGATGATATGCAGTTTTTACAAAGCCTGATATAGGTTTTCGATATTTTTCAAATATATATTCACCACAAATATAGCAAATACAATTTGGACCAAGCACACAACACCGTCTGGACGAATGCATATCAAAAACAACAACAGAATATATTTTACTGTCCAACAAAATTTAAAATCAAAGTAAAAATACTAAATTAGGTTGGTAAACTATAACACAAAAACAAAAGCTGTTAGAGAAACATTGTTGTCATATTTGCAAAATATGTATCAAATTGAGTAAGAAACAACAAAATAGTCACAGGAAACAAACAATTTATTTATTTTTGTCGACCAGTGTAATGAATCGTAACAAAAGAAGGTTATGGAAGCAAAATCATTGGGCAGAAGACCTTATTCAGAGAATACAGGTGAGTTGAGGGAAAACTCTCACTCAAATGAAGAGGATAATGTTAAGACCGGGGATACTGGCAACTTGGATTGATGCCCCTGCTAGAAATGGCATAGCGAGGAAGGAAAAAAAAAAATCAACATTACTTTTGTGATTGCCTGTGGTTTTTTACTTTTATGTGGAATAACCACTTGCTTTATATTTGTAATTCAAGCTATCACAAAAGTAATGTTGATTTATTCTTTTCTTTCCTCGCTATGCCATTTCTAGCAGGGGCATCAATCCAACTTGCCAGTATCCCCGGTCTTGACATATCCTCATTTGAGTGAGAGTTTTCCCTCAACTCACCCGTATTCTCGGAATAAGGTCTTCTCCCCAATGATTTTGCTTCCATTACCTTCTTTTGTTGCGATTCATTATCAATTGACAAACATTGAAAATGAGCTGTTGTTTTTTAAGGAAGCTCTGAAGTTCAAGCATTAGTAGGTGTTTCCTTATATTTTGATTAAGCACCCGGTCTCTGCGTGTTTAACCGACAAAGTTTCTGTTTGTTTCTAAATTATTTTAATTATGTTATTTAAAGATAAGATAATATGATTTATCCTCAAACAGTAACATTAATCATTATCATTTTATATTCTAGAACTGGTGGTTGCAGGTAAAAAAAAACTAATTAATAGAGCAATCGTTTTCAAATATTAAAAAGGAATAGTAATATAACAAGATAATAAAAAAAATCTAAACAGTGATTTTTGGAAAGCATAAATTATAAGGCTAATTATATAAACTAATAGAGTATTGCAACTCATAATCCTTACATGTAATAAATGATTATTTAAACTATACTCAGAATTTCTAAATAAATAAAACAGGCTACCTGTTTAGATTTCAATTTTAAATAAATTGCAACAGAATAATTAATCATTTATAAAACTTACTGATCATTGTGTTGTTCATCAATTGATGTCAACCCACAAGCAGTTTTATTTCCATTCCTTGACAAATGTCGTTTGAGATGCCTGCGCTGTTTAAAAGCCTTGCCACATTTGTTACAACGGACTGCTGCTTCTTGCACATAGTTATGGTCTCTTTTGAAAGACTCAGGTTCGACTATAAAAACAGTAATAAAAACTGTTAACTAAAGTTATACTATTATTTATAGCAGAGTTCTTCAAGTAGATGGATGCAATTAGGTCTAGAAATAACATCTTTCTATCCATTTGAAAACAAATATATATATTTACAATGTTTTGGTATAAACAAATGTGAACAGTAATAAAAATTAACATCAATGAGAAAATGTTACCTCTAGTTAAAATCAAATAAACAAACATTTAAGAATACAACATATTTACAATTTAAAATGTAAAAACATATAAATCCATCTTAAGTTTCCATATAGTATCTAAAAAACATTACAAAAAATTTCATTCACTTAAAACATTCAAACAAGAAAGAGAGCAAATGATAATAGATTCAAGAAATGGACCAAGATACGTTGGCATAACAAATTACTTCTTTAATTTAATGATGGATTTACATTTCCTCTACACAAAGTATTTTAATTACATTACACTGTAATAGATATTTATTAAAATATTAAATCTAAGCTGCTGCAGGACTGGAAAATGTACCAACACTATAAAGTTGATTCCTTTTCACAATGGAATTCTAAAACATATAAATGCAAAAATTAAATCAAAGAAAACATGTGCTGACAGTTAATGCAACACCAAGATATGGTAAATAAAAATATTTATTGACTAATTCTTCACTTAAATACAAACTTTCAAACTTTATTAATAGCCTCCTTTGATAAAGAAGTAAAATATTTGATTTGGAAATTTAATTTTTTTGAAAATGTATACATTCCTTACAGCTTTGTCAGGTATTTGGAACATATAGCTTAATAATTTGGGTCCCCAATAGGTACAGTCCACAGTATAAATAATATTCTTCAACACTATGAAATACATACCAATCAAGAGGAAATAATTAAATTAAATAGTCTTCAGCATCTTACATTAATAATATTAGTTTTTGTCGATTACAGCAGCATTAAACTAACACAGTTTCAGAACTGATTTTATAGTCAGAATGGTTATTTCATGGAATAACCTGGATCGGTAAAGGAAAACATTACCTCTAGAATGATGAAAAAACTAAATTATTCAATACATCTCTCAAACAAATATAAATAAACGATTATTTCTATTAAACACTATTAAATGATACTCATTTGAACTACCGTCAAATCTCAAAACGAAACTAACAGGCAGCAAGGTTATAACTAACAGAGTAAGGTGGTTTACAACCCGGCGACTAGCAGAAGTTTAATATGAAAGATGTAATAGTAATGTTGGCGATCAAGAAGCTGTGCAGATAAAATAAACTTAATTTTGGTACAGAAAGTACTCCCAAAGAATATAACGGTGAAAACAATTTACAATAATCTGAACAATAAATAGATTTTCTTAATATGAATAAGAAAAACAAAAGATGATAATCATTTCATCGCTATAATCGAAGTATTGCTTCAAGTTCCAGAAAATGCTTCTGCGAGAAAGCATTTTCAGTTTGTCTACAAATTTGGGTTTATATTAAGTTGTAGCAAATGAATATTCAGTTTATAGTTTATCTACAGTTTTCTTCTCATTAGGGATTAGCTTATCTCTGCACATATATTATATTATCCATACCTTTAGAAAGAGTATTTAATCCTCTTTCATTGATAGTCTTAATTTTTAACCTGAAGGTAAAACTCTAAGTCGGAAATGGTTACCGCGGAAATAAGGATAATTTTTCTATATTGATTTAGACTTGGGTCTAATTGGGACCGTCACAGAGACGTATCAAAACATAAATATTGCACTCGAAGAAAATATAGTGAATGCACTTGGTACTTGTGACATGACTGTTCCAGGCATCCTAAGTAGCTTGGTAAAACAAAAAGCTAAAAATATGGGTACTACGTGAGTTAACCGAGACCTAGCAACTCACTGAAATGGAGATATGTACATAACATTTTTTTAAAATGTTTTGGCCACCTGAAATGAAAAGTGGATGTTATACAATAACGGAAAATCTGGATAGTAGTTGGATAGAAATAATAATCCTCAACATAAGCCTAAACCAAACCTTCACACTAAAATAGTGATTGGGTGTTGTATGACTGGATTAATCCATCATTCTTTTTGGCCAGCTCGTAAAACAATTACTGCCAACAGATACCAATCTTTCTCCAACTGATTTTCTGGTTTTCGATAGTTTGAATAACTTTTGTGGAATATAAATTTAACAGCGTAAACGCCCTGAAATCGGCCTTCCAAGACGTCGCATATATCTTGACGCCAAATGATTTAGAGAGAAGATAGTAATTGCTTGTTTCACCACGAGAAGAGTGCTGGCAGATGAGCTTATTTTGATTAATAAAGGTATTTTAAAGAAAATCTAATAGTTTAAATTGATGCCGTATAATAATAGATCGCCGATAATGAGATAGGGTAATTAAAATTTATTTAAAACAAACTACAACTTGATTTTGTTAAAAAAAGTGACCAAAAAAATTACAACAGATAGTTTAAAAAATCCCTCACTCCTGCTTGACGAAGGTCTTGCAACATGTCCATCCTGCCATCTAAGATGGGGCAGTGAGGAGATATACAACAGAGCAGTCTGGAGTGGAGTAGCCGTGGGATTCATTCTCCCTCCACTAGACTACCCAGACCTCGGAAGCGTATCACGTGTGTCTGCGTGATTTGCTTGAACTTAGAAGTGTTTTCTTTTCATTTCTGATTTTTTACGTAAACCTATTCTCATTGTGTTTTTATCTATTTTTTATAAATTCATTGCACATTAAATACGCCCTTTTGTGCTGCAAGTGGTTATAAGAACAAGACTGGGACTAAAAATGATTAGCAGCTTAGCTTTCATAAGTAAGTACCCAATACAAAAGTCTTTCATTGTATCTAGTCAAATTTAGTTCGGGATGGAGTTAAATGTAATAACTTTTTTATAATATTTTAAGCATAATTATCTAAGTCCCAATTCCAGATTTCCAAAAGATAAAGAAATCAAACATCAGTGGGTGAGATTTCTAAAGCACGAAAAGTTTACTCCCTCAGCACAAAGCATTCTTTGCAGTTTGCACTTTAAGGATTGTTTTGACAGGTGGCCTCCTTTTAGGGTATACTTGAAACCCAACTCGCTTCCAACCATATTTCTTAGATTATCAAAGCATCTTCAGTCTGTTCCTACGAAGGTAAGCATTGCTAATTCTCATAGTCATCTTTCTTCAATAGGTTTAATGAGTAAGAATTGTTTAATATTTCTTGTACGAGAGAAGTCTTAAAGGGAAACGTGGACTTGCCAGAAATATTTATTCAGGCGGAGCAGCCATCTCCTAAAAAAATCGAAAAAAAATAAAAAAACGTTTAAAAGTATCTCAGTTGAAATCAAATAATGTGAGGAAACACACTTGATTAACTAAGGTGTTTAAATTAAATGAAGTTTTGGCCGACTTGGAAAAGAAAAATTATTTACAATCAGAGTACTGCAAGTTGCTGTCCAACGTATCACCAACATCTTCAGCCCTAGTACGGATAGAAGCAGCTAAGGCAATATCTCCAAAATTACGGTCTTTGTATGACATCAGGCTCAGAAATTTTGCCATCACTTTGAACTTCTTGTCGCAGAAGGCAAACAGTTATGTAAGAACCACTTTTAGTACTTGCCTTCCTCATCCTCAAAGCATTGCTCGATAGTATGCTACTGTTGAGGGACAGCCCGGGTTTAGCAAAGAAGTGTTTGCTGCTATTTGCAAAAAAGAAAAATCCCATGGCAGACTTTTCAGAGCCCTAATGATGGACTCAATGGCAATTAGAAGAAATTTCCAATTGAATGGGAAAAGCTTGGTAGGATATGCTTATTTGGGAACAGACAGCCAATGTGATAGCTCAACACTATCTGGAAAACCCCGCCAAGCTATTTTTTTATAAACAGCTTACTGGGGAGCAAGTAGCTAGTTTAGTTTGTAATTTTATGAAAATGTTTTAACTCCTAAGTTATGCGGTAAGGTCGCTAAGTGGTAACCTTCAGTGCTATGCCTGCAAAACTAACTTATATGATGAATTAGTGCTGGGTCCTCCATGTCAGCATATATTTAGTCTTCGCCTCCTTGATTTCCAAACCACGCTTTTTACAGGCTACTTTTAGTTTCTGAAGAACTTCTTCAAAGGCCACTTTAGCCCACACCATAATCCGTAATCCTTGATGTAAGCCAGATATTGTGCTCATCTGTTATAAATGGTGACTCTGGTGTTCCTTCTGATAGCTTGCACAGCTCATTCTATGCTTGAGGAAAGATCACACTACTTGGCTTAAGCCACTATCTACTTTAAAGTCCTTGGACAAACAGTGTTTTGTATTTCAGTGCATTTGGTGTTTCACAACTTCATGCTTAGGAAAATGATAAATTAACTTGGTACACCAAGATCTCTTAAATCGGCTAGTATTTTTTTCATTAATACTGTTGTATGCTAGTTCATAATACAAAAAAAAAAAAAAAAAAAAAAAAATAAATATATATATATATATATATATATATATATATATATATATATATATATATACACACAACAAAAAAAAAATGCCCTTTAAAAGAAATTCTTTATTTAACCATTAATAAGTGATTATTTTTATATTATTACTTAATTGGTTCTTTCCCTGAAGTTTATCTATTTCAGGTTTTTTCAACCCCTAAAAAATTGCTTTACCGAAACCTATTCTTTTAAATCAATCCTTTCATATTATTAACAGTATAATAATTAATCACTATGGTCTTAAAAAATATGATGAGGACAATGTTAAAATAGGGTTATAATAAATAAAAACAACTCAATTTTATAAAATTTATTTTGATGTGTATGTATATATATATATATATATATATATATATATATATATATATATATATATATATATATGTGTATGTATATATACACATTTTGAAATATGGTGAATAGTATTACTTATATTAATAGTTTGACATATACATTTTGCGTGTATAAATAATGTATTATTCCTAAACTACTTCAATTTAATTGAAAGGAATCATTTAACAGTGATATTTATATATCTAAAGTAAAGCACATTCCTATGAAACGAATTGTTACATGTTAAGGCTTATAAAAAATACCTGCTTTTACAAAATATATTGTAGATATATTCAACGTACAAAACTAGATATAAGTTGCCCATAAACATTTTGAGAATTGAGAGAATTAAGTTCAAAGAAGATCCTAAAACAATAAGTAAACAATTTATAAGTACTATTTATTCTTTTTAACCAACAACTAGGGTTCACTAATCCCCTTTAAAGAGATTAATTTATCACAATACATTGATTATTGATCGAATTCGTTAACAGTAACTTTATAAAATCAAGTTTGTTTTTTTTTGTTTATAGGCAACACACATAGTTTTCATAAGATATAATGGATACATGAATTCACTTATACTTTATAACTACTAAGATCTTAAGATACTAGTCTTATTTTAGGCTGTTATGAAATAACGTACTATCTTATATACAAGACATTATTTTTAATAACTTTGGAAATAATACCGCAAGACATTACCCGTAGACAATTTACATTATTAAGGATTAAAAGAATAAAGAAATAGAAATGAACAGTCTCAAAATAAAGTAAAGAGAAGGAACATTGATAAATCAGTAACATAGTAAACAATCAAGAAACATACATCTTATCTTAATAAAAATATAAATAATCAATTTTTTAATTATATCCTAAATTCATGATAACATCCAGTCAATATGATGTAATAAGAGATTTTTTTAATGGAACTAATTTTACTTAGTATTTTGTCTAACAAAGACTAGATAGAAAATACACTAAAACACAAAACTCCAGTCAAGAAAATAATACTGAAAAACAAGTCTTTACAATTTAGAATAAATGGACAGAACAATAAATTTATACAATAGAGAGCATTAATGCAGAAGGCAATAAAATCTTTCATTCTAAAATATCATTTGACTTGATTATTACTCTACATTTCAAAATATGTATTTATTTCAAATATATTTATAATACAAAAATACTTTCCTGCCCAACACTGAAATACTAACTAAACTAATATAATATAAAAGTATACATGAGTATTTAACTATTTTGAAGGTCATGGAAGATACTTACAACTAAATAACTATGGAAATTTAACCATAAATAATCGTATACAAAATATAACAAAGAAAAATAAAACTGCTAAAATAGAATTTTTTTTTTTTTAATGTAAGAGTATACAAGTTAGTGTGGTTAACACAATGGTGAATAGTTCAAGTAGTATACAAAATTATTTCAAGTGGCATTATTTCCACAAACATATAGTACAGGAAAAATAGTTGTGTCAATTATTTAAATAACAACTAATCAAAATATGGTCAATTTAAAAATGAATAAAAAAAAAATTTAAATTAGGTTGTTTTTTTAGAATTGGTTTATAAAATAAATGTAAATTTTACAGACCAGAAAACAATAATTGAATATATTCTTTAAATTAGAGATAATTCCTTAGTTATTTATTATATTTTTTTAAGGGATGGAATCACAGCCATGCTAAAACTACTTAAGTAATAATGTTAATTATGAGGACATGGTATCTCAAATGATAAATCGAGGAAATGTATAAAAATGGGTTACAAACATATTTTAATTTAAAATTTCTACTCCTTAAATCTCCTAACTATAACAATAAAATTTTGGTAAAGAAAATTAATATTTTAACCCAAAGGTGTTAAAATAAAAAAATTAATAATCTGGTAGAAAAATAGGAACCCTTATTAACAGTTGATTATAAATCATATTTTATAAATTTAAGCTTAGGAAGAGGATTAAATTTTAGATATGAGATTTTTTCATTAAGAATGTAATTTTTCAAAGACATACTAATAGATTAGGAAAAAAATGTTTGCTTATCAGCTTTTCGCACAGAAGTATAAAAAATCTGACAGATAATCAATATCTAATCACTTCAGATTTCCAATCTTTGAAACAACTATGGCGACCTTTCTTCCATGAGAAACGCTGCCAAAAAAGAAATTAGATTACAAGCTATTTAATATTAATTCTTATCAAACGTTATAGAAGTTCCTGCATTAAAACTGGAAACTCAATTATTAAAACTTTCTCCAAGAGAAAATATAAGAAACCAAAAGATAATAAATACATCCTTCTCTCTTTGCCAACTATGTGTGGTAAGAACACTAAGAGAATGTGAAAATTTTCATTTTGGAAGCTGATTACATGATAAGGAAGGTTCTTAATGTCAACAAAATTTGGGGCCTAGAAGTAAGCAAGAAAAAACAATTTATTCATTTTTTTACAGGATGAAAACCTATGCTGGATGGAATCTGAGACGAAGTTTATTGTATTTCAAAAGGAATGAGAATCAGTTATTAAAAAATAATAAGAGGAAGCAACAGTAAAGTAATTTCTTAAGTCATTATATTGATGATGTAGAAGGTAATGACTATTAAAACCTATATAATGTATAAAAGTACCACTCTACAAAATCAAAATCTAGGACACAAGGAAAGATGCACAGAAGGACTATCAGCAATTAAAATGGATTATTGGAGGTGATCATGAGTTGATTCCTGAATACAGAGGTCAAAATTAGACAGCAGGTTAACATAATTAACATCTTCCAAACCGTTGAAACCATAAGATTGAAATGGTTTTGTAAAATATCAAAGATAAAAGAAAATTGTAGGCTTAAAGAAGTTTTGCAAGGAAACTAGAAAGAAAATAGAGGAAAAATTGTCCAAGAAAACATTTGACTTTAAGTGTTAATGAATGCATAGTAAATCGACGAACACAAATAGATGTACTGGACCAGAAATGATGCTAAGATCTTTGTCAGGACTGCATATCACTTATCAAATGGAAGAAAGGTTTGCCAAAATAAAACATTGGAATGAAGGCGTGCAAGGAATAGCAAACAGATGAATGTAGGAAGATGATTCAATGGACCATAAAAGAGCTAAGATTTTATTTTTCAGGACAAAAGTAAATAAATGATAGAAGAATATCAGGGGCTTAAATACATTGTCTGTGTGATATCTTTGCTCTGGCCCACGAGAGGGCAATTACATCTCTGTTGAAATATCAGGTGATGGTAACCATATTAAGGAGATTCAACATAGTATCATTTTAAGAAATTTCAATTTTACAGAAGTGTCATTGTTCAACTGATTGAGCATTAAGTATCAAAGTCATTTTAAAAAATGTAAATAAGTAATAGAATTACTTTGATTTGCAAGTTATATGATCCTTAATTTCTTTTTGATGAATCATTAAAATTCCATTAAACCAAAACTGTATATTATTACGATCTGGGTGCAATACTAGCTACGTAAGTAACCGCTACTAAACATCAACTGGATCAGAGGCTGTGGTGACTGAATATGTTAACTATGAGTCTTAAGAGTTCTCGGATTTTCAAGAGAGTTAGTGAATGATTATTTTGTGATATTGGAACACTCAAAAGGCTAACAACTTAATAGACTAGTCCCCCTGCCGAAAACAATATTTGGATATTACAACTTCAGTTCATGATTGGTTTAGGATTATAAGGCCAGCCATTTTGGAATAGTCTTAATTTATAATGAACTTACAACAGAACGCCTCTTAAACTGTCTGGTTGGGATCGAGACCCTAGGCAGTTACATGTTCGGCCCGATTACTCTAAAGTCCCAGGGAAAATTTGAATCTTAAATATTTGCAACACATTTTATTGTATGCTCCTCCTCAAGGTTCCAATCAGGTAACACAAGCAGATCGTCTAAAATAGCTTGATTTTTTATTTATTCATCCTGAATCATTACATACGAAAAAGTTATCTATATATGGCTACACTTTTTTTCAAGGATTTACCCCCTGTCAAATAATTTGATTGTGTCTAAAACAAGACCTTTGCTAATTTCCATTTATAGTAGTGGAGAATACTAAAAGTGTCTTAAGAGTCAGGAACTGGATGACATCAGTACGAGACTGAGACAATTGGAGAAAGCGGTTGGAGGTGGCTTAGACCTATAAACGGGTTGTAGCACCATTAAAAAATAAATAAATAAAAGAGGAAAATAATAAAATTGAACTTTGTTTCTTGAATAGGCAGGGATAATCTCAGGCTGGTTGAAGGCAATTCAACTGTATATCAATCTAAGAATTTCACATTAAACAAAAATATAATTTAAATAATTGTTTAGAATCAACATAAAGAAATATAAGGAATGTTTAAAATATTATTTTAAAACAATATTAAACTGAATATACTTCACCCTATTTTATATCTCAAACCTGGATTTGGTTTATATTATTAAATTAACTATCAAGAAAAACTACCAATCCAAGATCCATAATAAATAAAGATCCAAGGTAACCTTAAGTAAAATAAAATAAAATAAATTATACTGCAGAATTAAGAAATATATATATAAATAAATATTTCAGAGCAGCAAAAAATCTACAGTAGAACCTTGCTAATCCAACCTTTAAGGGACCAAGGAGTAGGTAGGAATGGCCAAAAGATCGGATTAACCAGAGATTACAATGAAACGCATAGTTTTCATAGTTGTTAGTGTATTATAAGTATATTAAAAGTTAGTGTTAGGTTCATAACAAACTAAATAGCCTTTCATTGTTAATAATGCTCTTAACGCCATTTTTAATAGAGCCAAGCCATTAAAAAAAATAAAATAAATAAATAAATAAAAATAAAAAGCCTATTACCTCACCAGAACAACATATTCCAAAAAATGCCTATCCAAGAAAGCAAAACTAAGACACAAGATGACAGTCATACAACCGGAGGCTCTCAACGCTAGTGAGACGCTAATCCTGAACAGAAATATGGAACAAATTAAATTAGTCGACAGAAGAATGATCAGAAGGATCCTGGGTCCAAAGAAGATCGAACAAGGCTGGAGGCACAAAAGCAACGAGGAAGTGTACGAGCTCTCAGAGAGCATCGTCTCCAAAATGCGAAAAAGACGTCTTGCCTTTTACGGACACTTGACAAGGATGGATCCGAACAGACTGACCAAAAGGATATTCGACTATTTTGGTAAACTCAAGGCATATAACAATTCATGGATCATGGAGTGCAGAGCTGACCTGCAACGTTGCGGAATACAGGAAAGCACAATACACAACAGAGCATTGTACAAGAGGGAAGTGGAGGAGAGGGGGGGGATTGAGTGCGGAAGGGTGAGCAGACCGAGCACGCGTGTGTGGTCGCAGGAGAGGAGGAAGGATCACAGTGAGAGGATGAAGGCGAGATGGGAGGAGGTCAGAGCGGGAAAGAGATCCTGGAGAAGATGACTGCCGGGTTTCCTTCATGGTGAATAAAATTGTAGCGTGATCCACAGCGGTCTTAACGAAAAAAAAATAAAATAAAATAAAAAATTACCACCCAGCACTTTTTGAGAGAATCACGAAAATTTTAAACCTTTTTTCTTAGTCCTTATTTAATCTACAAAGCTTATTTCCTTTAAATTGCAGAAAATTTAGAATAGTTTAATAGTAAATATAAACAGCTTTCCTTTGGAACCAACTGTTCAGCAAATATTGTGGTGAAATGTAGAGATAGTTGAAAGTTTTGGCGCTTTAAGGTCCTAAGCTTGGATTTTAGCACACAAGCACAACACTAAATATATATAAATTAATCAAAACTACCTGACCTTTTGCACTACAAAATTTACAATTTTACAGGATTATTAGAGATTTATAGAGTAGGGCCCCCAG
The DNA here is from genome assembly GCA_003667255.2 of Euschistus heros. Taxonomy (NCBI): domain Eukaryota; kingdom Metazoa; phylum Arthropoda; class Insecta; order Hemiptera; family Pentatomidae; genus Euschistus; species Euschistus heros. The sequence goes on along the minus strand of RCWM02000626.1, from coordinate 25,863 downwards.
GGACCATGAGAGGGTTGGATTACCCGGAGAGTCGGACTAGAAGAAGGCAGATTACAGAGGTTCTACTGTATAAATTAAATAAATTCAGAAAAATGACCCCAATGCCCAAAAATAGCTATTTTAAATTTTCATGGCAGAAAAACATAACGATTTAAAAAGGTAGAAATATGGATGTGTTTATGTCTATGTGTCATCCCTACATTTTCTGAAGAAATTACTGTATGATAATTGAACCCACTTCTCACATGTTTAGATTTAGTAAACATGTATGTGAAAAGTAGCAAATCTATTTTTGTAATTAGCAGAAAAAAACTAAATCAAATTAATTAGAACTACATACACAGTATTCACAACCCATATACAATTATCACTAATGAAACGACTCTACCAACAATAATAAATAAAAAAACATACATAAATTATTTTTTAAAAATGCATTGATAGGAATAAGAAAAATTTTAGCTAAAATATTAAAATTATAAATAATAAAATCAAAGTAATGTTCTAAATAAACATAGAAGTAGCATACAAATTGGTAAGTAAAAAACTTCAAGGTGAAAAATAATTTCAAATTTTAATGTCATTTTATATGAAATAATTAAAATAATTTTTGTTCTTTCATTTTGTAAAATGTTCCTGGAATGAGAATTATTGCTGCTGGTTTCATTTATGATATTTTTAGGTAATAACATACAATAACCAAATTAATAAAGAAACATAATCATCATAAATGATTTTTCACCCAGTTTCTCAATGACCTATGATGTATAAAAAAAAACATGTTCATGTTGTAGGATTATAATTATTTAAAATCTGTTTATAATAATAATATGAATTTATGATACCACCTGTCATCACAGAAAAGAAGTTGTTAAGTGTAAAATTACGATTATTTATGGTGAAAACTGTAAACATTCCTTAACTGTTCCTGAGAATCCAGTAATTGAAAAAAAATTTTTTGATAGCAAGAATTGGAACCATGTTTCAATAACTTCTTCACAGTGGGCCAAAAGCTACGGAAATGTATCACTTAACATATTGAGACTATTTTTGGTCTAAACAACTTATTCTCTGTGACCACAGATACACCATTCATATATTGTTTATATTTAACTATACTAATTTATATAAAAGTGTAAGTTTTATGATTACAAAATGATTCATAGTTTTAATTGATTTTGGGCCATACGTTAGGTCTGTTTTTCTGTTTGCAGCCTATCTCTATGTCGTGAAATAATGTGAACTTTAAGGTTTCCTTTTTGATGTGTTTTCTTGTCACAGTATGGGCATGCAAATTTTGGTTCTTTACCACACTCCCACCTCTTGTGGAGGTTTAAGGAGGTCTTAGAACGATAAAATTTATTACATTCTTCACATTTGAAGGAGGCATCTTTTTCAGTGGCATTTGGTCTTCTTAACTGCACTAATTTGTTCAATGGACTCATACCTAAGACAGTAGTACAATTTCACAACATAATGAAAAATAAATTCATTTATATTAATTATAAAGCAGCAATTTGCTACTACAGCAATTAAGAAAAAATATTTAACAAAAAAAGATAATAATATTACTCTTTTAAACTATTTTTTCATAATTTGTTCACAACTTAGGTAGGAGATGAACAGCTTGAGATTTACAAGGGAAAGAAAAGAAAAATGCAGATATTGTTCTTCAGATAAGTACCATGAATTCATAGGAACCAGCAGAGAAAAAAAGCTTGTTAAATTATCAGTTAATTAGCATTCTTGAGAACTTAGAGGCACCGGTTCAAATCCATCCAGATTGGCATTCATTTTGAGGCAAATCTACAGAATAAATTGCGACCATCTTACCCTTGCTGGAATAGGTTGATATAATAGGATAATCTGTCCTTCCTATCCTAGTTATTGGACATAAAGACATTATTAAGCACAATAAACAACAACCTCCTATAAAACATATTTAAATCTTAGATGAAACGGAATATATAAGGTTTATAAAATTTATTTTTGGGGAAATGAGAGATGCCCCTATTTTCCAATTATATGAAGAGTTGAAGAAGCTTGATTTTTATGCTGTCACAAGTAATTCCTTGCATATTTTTTCTACAAAGTTGTTTAATTAAATTTGTATCTAGCCCCATTTTGATTCCTCATTCCCTAAAATACAATTGTATCAATGTTCTAGAGAGACTTGCCATATTGTGTTTTCTTCCAATAGGTTAAATCTAATGAGTTATATAATAATCTAATCTAATAAGTTAATTCCTTCAGAAGTATTCATTACTAGCATCCAACATCCTGCTGTGATATGATGGATTGATTCAATTTCAATGAAGCATAGGTTTATCACATAATATGTTTTAAAGAACATTGCTCCTGCATTATTTTGTCATAATATCTTGATCTTGAACAGCAATTACAAAATCTAATGCCCCCTGTGGAATAGCCACACACTGAACATTCTATGTATCAATCTCTGTCTATGGAGTTTTCACATAATACACTTTAGAACCTGCAATGGAAACCAATTATTCTTTTTTTAAGATCACTAGCTATGAACATATTAAGCATGGTTTTAAATCTTAGATAGGGTTGTATTAATTTTAGTGTTAGATCTTGTCTTTTTGGATAATTTGGAGGTGTTGTTGATTGCATATTAAAAAAATCTTGTACTACTACAATCCATGACGAGTCTTATGTTTAGTACTTTGGTAGGAATATAAAGTCAATTGGCCAATTGTTGTAAAAGGAGAAGATTTGGCTGATATCCTGCTTAACCACCAGGTTTCCTCCTCTCGAAATGTAGAGGTTGAGTGTGTCCCAGGAGGATTTCCCAATCTCAAAGTCGATTCATGCCTGAAATAACTGAAAATAATTTTCTGCCTTTAGCCGGACTCAAACTCAAGCCCTAGAGCTTAGTAGTCTAGTGCCTTAGCCACTGAGCTATCATTTCCATATTCAAGCTGTTATATAATTGATGAGTTTCAAGGTCCTTTGTACTTACTATCTTCATTTATTGGTATTTTCTGGATATTAATCAGTCTTTTTTAGTTTACAAGGAGCACCACTCTAACATACATAACATAATAACATACATAAAAACGATGACAGCAGAGAATAACATTAATTTTTATTATAATAGTTATGATTTATTAAAAACTGTGATGGCTATGCTTAGTAGAAATACTACCCAATAAATCTCATTTCATAATCTATACTATTATAGAAAAGGGCAAGCCATTTTTCATTTGTAGATTGTAGATTGAGTTTTTTTTATTTGGGCGATCAACTACAAGGTTATTACGCCCTTTTTATTTAAATGGTGAAAATTTATTTTTCTTCGTCTTTTATTATAATTTTCGTATTATATTTTATCGTAAAGTGAGTGTTCTTTGAATAGATTTATAATTTTGTTAATAGAGTTTCTGGAGTCCTCTAGAGCAAATTCTGTCGATCGGGGTATTTTCTTAGTCCCAAAGTCTTGTTGATATAATATGCAATCTTCTATTATATGTTTAATGGTCATCGGAGATTGACATTTTTCACAATGTGGTTGGGCCTCTTTTGTGATCAGATATGCGTGAGTCAGGTTAGAATGTCCTATCCTCAGCCTTGTTGTAACAACTTCTTCTCTTCTGTTACCCTGTTATTGCGCTTGTCCATTGCTTCATACTTTTTTTTATATTTCTCAGCTTGTTCGTCATTGGAGTTTCGAACCACATGATTTCCCACTTAGTTTTTACTTTTCTCTTCAAAAGCACTTTAATATCATTTGGTTCATATATTTTTAGTGGTGCGGTATTCATCACAGAAGCTTCTTTGGCAGCTTTGTCAGCTGCTTCATTTCCAGGAATTCCGGAGTGTCCAGGGGTCCAGAGAAAAGTTACGTTTTTTTTATGGTTTTTTAATATTTCCAAATGACGATGGATCTTGTCAATTGTGTGGTTAGTTTTGCTGAAATTAGCTATACTTTGAAGTGCTGACATTGAATCAGTACAAATTAATAATTTTGAATGTCCACTGTTGACGGATAGGTAAAGTGCTGTAGAAATCATTTGTGATCACTAACGTGATCATTAACGAACCTGTACTAAATTATAACCGCATCATCTGTATAGTGCCAGGAAGGTTTAGCAATAATAAAATCTAATGATTTCCAATTAATTAATTGTTATTAAAAAAGCAATAATATGTGGTTCCAGAGAAGTTAGAAAATCGACCGATATGTGGTTAGCACGATTCCACAATAGAGTTAACAATGATAAAACTATCAAGCCCATCTGTACCAAATTTCAACTAGATAATTTTCATACTTCTAAGAAGGTTTAGCAATGATAAAATTTACAATAATAAAAATTTAATTTATAATGTTGAGTGGAGGTTCGCCACAACGAGGTTTACTAAACTATCATATACTTTTATGGTTATGAATTAAAATTCAACCAGATGAAATCAATAAAATTATTTGTAATGAATAAAAATTCTTACCAAATCAATATGTCAATCCTTTGTTTAAAATTACGATCCATGGCCTTTAGTTGTAAGCACTGATAATAGAGTCCATTATCTGCAAGAGTTTCTTAATAATCTCAGTCCATCTGGATTACTAACCCATACATTAAAATTAAAAACTGAATTTCTAATTTTACTTTTACGTAATCTTTAAACACCCAATCAGTGCGTAAAAATATCATTCAAGAAATAATGCTCAATTGCCTACTTGAATATTGGGATTTTTAACGATAAACAAATAAAACTTTCATTATCAGTTAAGATTATCGAAGTTCTTTCCTACAAGAGCGGGCGAAGCTGCGATAGGGGATGCTATAAGATCTATGCCAGAAGTTATTGTTAATTTGTACATCATTTTTAAAATTAAGAGCTGGTAAACATTTAGAATAAACAAAAATCATAAATAAACAACTCAGGAGGCCATTTGACAACCACAGATTTAATAATACATCATACTAAAGGAACCAACAAATTATTAAGCAAATTGGCATAGTAAAATTCATTTTGCTTTTTTGTATAATTTGCTATAAAAAAACACAACAAATCTAAAGACATAATAAAAATGTACACTTATAAAATTTTACAATCTAAAAATTAGTAATGTAGGCACCAAAAAATTGATTCTTGATACTGATACTTTGGTTCAAAAATAAATTGCTATTATTATCCTGAGTGCTACAGTCCTAGTCGGGCCTCGGTTTCACAAAAAATCGACATCCATTCCTGTCTACCTTATGCCTTCCTCTTCCAACCATTCACTCCCAGTTTTCTCAAGTCATCCTGGACTCAGTCCAGCCACGTCAGTCTAGGTCTCCCTCTCAATCTGTTCCTCATGGCCTGCCATACATCATCTTTTTGGGAGCCTATCATCCAGTATCCTTTGTATGTGTCCAAGCCACCACAATCTTCCTACTTTGACCATAGAAACAATGTTAGGTTCATCAAAGTTGTTCCAGTTCCATGTTCGATCTGACTCCAATTCCCATAGTTATTCACCGGAATAAAGATTTTTGTTTCCCAGATCCTCAGTAATCTCTCGTTCCCATGAGTCAAAACCTAACATTCACTTCCATATGTCACAACCCGTTTTATTACAGTTTTGTAAACAGTGATTTTGGCAGAACGAGACAGTTCTTAAGATCTTTGAATTTTATTGAGGGCAAAAAGGCATTTGCTGCCAGCAGTCTTGCTTTGATTTCCAATTTATGTTAGAGACCCCAAGTAACTAAAAGTTTTGCAGCATCTAAATGTGCGCCCATTAATTTGCACTTCATCATCTCTACTTCCTTGTAAGCACCTTGAAGTGTTCATGTACTCCGTCTTACAACAATTAATGCTTAACCCTTTCAAACTCTTCCAACACTCCTAAAAGAGCTGGAAATGTCCATGCTGTGATGACTACGTCATCAGCATAAGCCATATGTTAGGTGAATCTATTATAAATATCTCCTCCGGGATATGTTTTTAGAACTCTAATCACTTTTTCAAGGACCAGATTGAATACTATGGGCAATAGAGGGTCACCTTGTCTTAGGCCCCCCAGTCACTTCAAATTCTTTTAATGATCCATTAACCCTTACCTGAAACTTAAGTTTCTTTCCTGGTCATTTCAAGCAATCTCTCCATGTAATAAATTGCTATTACATAAAATAAATTAAATGAGATCTATAAAAACAAACCAAATCTATTTTTAAAAAAAACAAAAAACTATTCAAGAAATAAATTAGTTAATAGCAAATAGTAATTATTGTCTACAATGTATAATGTCTCCCTCAGGGCGGGGTTTTATCTCCAACGCTTTACAGTATTTACATAAATGACATACCAAACTCATTCAAAGTTCAAAAATCTCTGTTTGCCGATGAAACAGCTTTTTACACTTCAAGTTATAGACCGGACACAATCACTAATAGACTGACTACAGCAATAAAAAAAAATAGAGATATTTTACAATAAATGGAAAATAAAAATAAATCAGGAAAAAACACAAGCTATACTATTTACAAAGAGACAGCCAAGCAATATTCCCCCACTGACTGTAAACAGAATGCCTGTACCTTGGTCCACTCAGATCAAATATTTAGGACTCAAGATGGATAAAGGACTGACGTTTACAAGCCCTATATTTAGTTCTATGTCTAAAACGAATTATGAAAAACTATAAGTATTCCAAAACAAATGCCTTAGTCATTTGTCACTAGTCACAAGAAACTATGCATTCTACACTAAAAATTGAGATTTTACATAAAGAACTGTATATACCTTATATTAAAGTGTTCATTGAGAAAATATGTAAACAGTTTTTTATTAAGTGTAAAAACAATAAAAACCCACTTATAAACAATATAGGGAACTACACAAAAAATAGTATAAAGCGATATGTACATAAAAGAACTAAGCATTTATTATTGTAATATATCAATCTAATTTATTTATTGTTATTTTAAATATGCTTGTAGTCTGTATATGTATATAAATTTGCATATGCATGTAAATATGTGTGTATATATATGTATATGTATATGTATATAGCTATGTATGAGTATGTATTTGTTTGTGTGTGTTATGTATACAATTTTTTTTATTTTACTACTAGGATATTATATTTTTCTGTTTATTCGTTGAAAGTTTTTTTTTTTCTTCATAATTTTTCTTTCATTATAAATTATGATTACATCACATATATTTAAGTTGATTATTAGTATTGTATTTTAAGTTGAGTCTGGTTTATTTTCTTGGTACAGCATGTAATTTTGTGAACTGTAAAATTATATAAAAAATAAAGAAATAATAAATTAAAAAATAAAATAATGATAATCATATTTAAGGTAATAAGCATTCAGACAATGTGTAAAACAATAATTCATTTTACGAATTTTTATTCATGAAAATAAATATTATTAAGATTCCAGATTTTATTCATTACTTAAGAAATAGCAAATGTTAATAAAACCAATAACTAAACACTGTAGATGAGAGGAGGACGCAAGGCTAAAACCAGGAAGAACATCTAATAAAATGAAAAATAATCTTAATTTTCGGATAAAAAAAATCATCTAAGAATAACAATAAAGTATAATAAAATAAGAAATTTGTCTGGCTGCATTTATTTCGTTAATGCTTCAGCATCGGCAGTTTGAAACTGTGGTCCTATTTCTTCATTGTTCAATGCAAGTACATATCTCCAACAAATTGACATTTGGCTTGCAGTAGCAAAGCTTGATTTTTAAAGAGAATGGTTTTTAATTCTATACCAAGAAGTGTTGATCTAGTAAATAAAAATTGGTTTTTTATTAAAGAACTGTTATTTTTTTTTTTAATAATTAGGAAACAGAATCGGTGTATCATAATAATTAGGTATCACAAAACTATTATCAATGTTCAGCAGTTTAGATCATTTCTTAGGAATAGACTTTAGATCATCAATTCCTGATACTGATTTTTAGATCAGGAATCAAGAATTAACACATCCTAACTAAAAAAAATAATCATAGGATAATTGATAAATGAAGATTTTACAAAAAATAAGCATATATATATTTTTTAATCCATTCAAGAATGAACTGATAAATTAAGAACTGTAAATTTATGAATTCATAAAATGTCTAACATTTTTTTTATAACAGCAAGAAAATATTAATTCCTTCTTCGAGCGATTACTGGTGTAGAGGGGCCTTGATCAGCGCCGCCAATCCTGTCGGTCCCTCCACTGCAATTTCATTTCGGCAAGGGTTTTGTTCTTTTTACCCCCAATCCTCTGGATGTATTCCTGATAGGAGATCCTTGGGCGACCTTGTGGTCTTTTACTTGTAGGTCTTCCTTCCATGGTCTTTCTCTCACTTCTTCCCATCCAATAGACATGTCCAAACCATTTAAGTTGTCTGTTTTCGATGATTTCCTTAAATGGAGGCACCTCTAACCGTTCTGTGATCCTTTCGTTCCTAATACAATCTTGCTTAGTATTTCCTGCTGCTCTGTAAAGGAACTTCATCTCAGCAGCAGTGATACGGCTGATATGCTTATCAAGCATTACCCAGCTCTCGCCGCCGTATGTTAGGATCAGAAGGTATATAGCCTTGTATATAAACATTTTTCCATACTACACAATGACCAATAATGCTATTATTGATCTGGTAGTAGACATTGTTCGCTTTTGAAATCCTATTGGCTATTTCTGGGTCAATCCTGCCAGATCTATTTTTTATGGTTCCCAAGTAGTTACACTCGTTTACTTCATCTAGGACCTCCTTCTTTCAAAATATTTCAATGTGTTCTTCATCAGTCCATGAGTGATTTAGGATCTTGCTTTTTGAATAGGACAATACCGTCCGCATATAAGAGACTTTATACATGTATGGTCCACATTTTACATTTGCCTATTGCAGTCCATGATGTTCTGCGCTTGCATATCTTGTGCACCTCATGCATTAGAGTAATGAATAGTAGAGGGCTGAGGCTGTCTCCCTGTCTGACTCCTCTATCAAGAGAAACCGGTTTGGATTCTTTGCCATTTATCCTAATGCTTCCCCCTTTTGCATTGCTGTACATAAATTTTATTGCCAGCAGTAAATCTGCTGGCACATTCTTCGCAGCAAGTGCGTTCCATATTCCATGCCTAGCACAGTATCGAATGCAGCTTTTAGATCAAGAAAAGCCAAATAATTCCTAAAGACTGGGAATACAGTGCTGTAATCCCAATATGTAAAAAAGTCAGTTCAACTTTATGCAAAAAAACTATTATAGAACAATAAGCTTACTGTGTAGGCATAGGGAAGTGGCGACCCCATCGCCCAGTCGTAAGACTGCAGACAGCCTCTGGCCCTCCAGGTTGGGAGAACAATAACTCTGACACTCAAACAGGACACTCTGCACAGCACATAACATACACACTCATTCTACAGACTAAGGTCAACTACAGTACACACCCTAGGATCACCTTCCCTAGGTAGCCGCTCCAGACGGAGGAGCTTGTCAGGATGCTCTGAGGAGGCAGCCCCTCCACCTGAGTCGGGGGCAATGGGCTGATAACCCATTCCCTTTAAACTTCTTTATTACGAACACACAAAGGAAAAATAGCCGGACTGTTTTAAGGTTAAGACCTACGCTAGGAAATGGACTATTGCAAATTGGAACTTGGAACGTGAGAAGTATATTTCAGTCTGGAAGGAGTACAATGTTAGAGCAAGAGCTAATGAAATATAAAATGGATATTGTAGCTCTACAGGAAATATGATGGAAGGAAGTCGGTATAGTGACACTTCAGGATTACACTATATTCAATAGTGGCAGCAAAACTAATATGCTAGGAACTGGTTTTATGGTAAGAGATGCATTAAGAAAAGCATTGATTGATTACAAAGCAGTTAATGAGAGAATTTGTAGGATAAGATTGAAAGGAAGGTTTTTCAATGTATCAATCGTGAGTGTACATGCCCCAACAGAAGACAAACCAGAGGATGAGAAAAATGAATTTTATGGGACACTCGAGAGAGTGGTGGATAAAATCCCGAAGTATGATGTGAAAGTGGTTTTGGGAGATTGGAAAGCGAAAATCGGTAAGGAGAGTGTTTTACTATCCAGTTATAGGAAGACATAGCAAACACAATGTTTCCAGTGATAATGGGATACGTCTAGTTGACTTTGCTGCATCAAGGGGAATGAGGGTGAGTGACACCTTTTTCCCTCATAAGGATATTCACAAGGAGACTTGGGTATCTCCAGATGGCAGGATCCGCAATCAAATTGATCACATATTAGTGGATAGTAGGCACGCATCAGATATACAAGATATACGTAGCTTCAGAGGTGCTTGTTGTGAATCAGATCACTTTCTGGTTAAGGCTAGGTAAAAAATGAAAATAGCTACACATCCAAGAGCCCACGGGGAGAGAAAAATGATCTTTAATCGAGAAAAACTGCAAGATGAGGAGACCCGTGATTTGTTTTCGAGGAAAATTGAGGAAAAGTTGGAGAATACAAAATCAATAGAAGAAAATTGGGATGCATTTAAAGAAATATTGAAAAGTGTAGCAACTGAGGTGCTGGGAGAAAGACAGAAGAAAATGACAAATGATTGGTTTGTCGTAGAATGTGAAGAAGCAATTAGAGAAAGAAATTGTGCTAGAATAAAAGTGCTACAAAGGGAAACAAGAGCTACTACAGAGGGCTATAAAAGAAAGAGGCTGATCGTAAAAAAAAAGCTGTGTAGAGAAAAGAAGAGGGCTAAAGAAAGAGAGAAACTTGAGATGATACAGGAAGAATTCAATGTGAAGAACAATCGGAAATTTCATTGGGGTGTTAAGGAAATAAGGACGGGATATGCACCAAGGCCAGCATTTTATAAAGACAAAGAAGGAAACCTACAAGGAAATAACAAGGATATTTTAGATAGGTGGGTTGAATATTTTGAAGACTTATTGAGTGTATGTAGGATAAAGGGTAACGGAGATACAGAAGTGCCGCAGGAAGGATGGAATGAGGAGGGAGTTGATGAGGAGGAGGTACCACCAGATCAGGAGGAAATAGTAGAGATAATTGGTTCCCTGAAAAATCATAAATCCGCAGGTCTTAACGAAATTCTGGCTAAATTTCTCAAGTATGGAGGACTGGCAGTAACCACGCATATATACAAATTAATATGGGATATAATATGGATTTAAGAAAGTATGCCAAGCTATCCTTTGTCCGATCTATAAGAAAGGCGATAGAATGGCATGCGAAAACTACCGTGGAATAGCGCTCCTATCAACAGTATATAAGGTGTTGTCTATTGCAATCAACCGGAGATTGGTAACGTGGGCTGAGAGAGCCTTAGGAGATTATCAGTGCGGTTTTAGACAAGGAAGGTCCTCAACGGACTTAATATTCTCTCTAAGGCAGATGTTGGAAAAAAGTTATGAGCATAATATAAGTCTACATCACCTTTTTGTTGATTTCAAGCAAGCGTATGACTCAGTAGATAGGGGAAAAAAGTGGCAAGGGATATTAGATCTCTAGGTGTTCCATCAAAGTTAGTAAGATTGCTTGAAATGACTTGGAAAGAAACTAAGTTTCAGGTAAGGGTTGGTGGAACATTATTGAAAGAATTCGAAGTGACTGGCAGCCTAAGACAAGGTGATCCTCTGTCACCCATAATATTCAATCTGGTCCTTGAAAAAGCGATTAGAGCTATAAAGACATATCCCGGAGGAGATATTTATAATAGACTCACCCAACACATGGCTTATGCGGATGACGTAGTCATCACAGCACGGTCATTTCCTGCACTTTCTGGAGTTTTGGAAGAGTTTGAAAGGTCGGCTATGAGCAAGGGATTGGTCATTAATTGCAGCAAGACGGAATACATGGAGACTTCAAGATGCCTACAAGGATATGGAGATGAAGAAGTACAAATTAATGGGCACAGATTTAGGCGCTGCAACACGTTTAAGTACTTAGGATCTCTAATAACAGAAAAAAATGATATGTAATTAGAGATCAAAGCAAGAATAGCGGCTGGCAACAAATGCCTTTTTGCCCTAAGTAAATTTATGGAGTCTCGTGAAGTGTCTCGATCTGCCAAAATTGCGGTCTACAAAACTGTAATAAGATCAGTTGTGACTTATGGAAGCGAGAAAAAGCGAGTGCTGGGTGCTGACCCAAGAGAATGAGAGGTTGCTGAGGATTTGGGAAAGGAAGGTCCTCAGAAAAATCTTCGGTCCAGTGAATAACCACGGGAATTGGAGAATAAGAACAAACCTGGAGCTGGAACAATTGTTCGGTGAACCCAACATCTTGGCAGGCTTCTACCCCGCCCTGGAAGGCAGACCCAGGATCACATCTTCGTCCTCAGAAATATTGCCAAAAAAGCATGGGACAGGGATAAAAACATTTATTTGGCTTTTCTTGAATTAATAAAAAATTTCATTCCCTAAATGTATACTATTTTGTTTTAACCAATTGTGGGCAATTGCACTGTAAATATTTTTTAAAAAGTTAATATTAAATCAAATATATTAGTCAAAAAAAGAATAGGTATCCATTGATTTAACTATGAAGTTTTGTATCAAAAGACAAAAAGAAACATTCAGCACTTTCAAATACAGAAAGAAATGAGCGAAATATATCCTGTCTAGGAAAATGAAGAGGCTTTTTTAGTTAGGGAGACTCTAGGAGAATTTTAGCTGAAATATAAGAGTAGCCGATTGGCCACTAGATTATTACAGACAAAGAGAGCTGGCTGCAGGACATTTGAACCTGGACCAGATATTACCATAGAGGGGTCCTTGCATCAGCATGAGCTGACTGATCCATTGAGAATAAGAAACCACATGCATAATTAAGAGAAATAGAAATTATGTAAATTGAGCAACTCATTAAAAATATGTTCAGATTTAAATTAGAAATATATCACCTTCTAAAAATGTTTGGACAGAAACAACTAAATATGTTCATATCCTTAGTTATTAATCAACAATTGATAACCACTATTTTTCAATAAATAATCTCTGGGAGAGAAATTAAGTTATATCATTCCATATCTCCTACCTATACATAGGAATGTTATTGTAATAGATTTTTTGGTTGACCAATAAAAAAATATATAAAAATAAAATATTGAGATTACACACACACACACACATATATATATATATACACATTATTAGTTTGATATATGAAATATATGAAGGATTTTAACAGTTCTTGGACTTAAAACAATTTAAAATTATAAAACCTTTTTACCTTTCTCTGATTAAATAATCTACCACTCAACTAAAGTTGAGTTTATGGGATCAAAACCCGTTAAGAACTTTTTTAAAAATATTTAAATATATATACACACAGGGTGTCCCAGACATTGTGTAAAATTTAAAAAAAGAAACGAGTTTCCTATATCAATCTGTTGAGGAGAGGGAATTTTTATTATTTTTATTTTTCAAATCTTATTTTTTTCTGAAAATGACAGTTTTCTCTACTTTGGTTTAGCGTAGAAACAACACTGATATTTTCTTAATCAGCATTAAATTATCTAAAAGATGAGATAGGTGTATGTAGGACAGCCAAGAACTATATTTTAACTCACCCAGGCCATATTTGAACTGACACCGCTGAGATTACAAATATGCTGAATAACCTGCCTTTTTAACAGGCTTGGCCACAAACAGCCTCAGCCCATGGATATGATAAACATTAAATGAGATAATGTTGAACTAATGGCACTTTGAGAATTTAAAATAACCACAAACTTTAAAATAATAATTTAATGGACAATTAAAATATATTTATTGAATAATCAAAACAGAGCAAAAGCTATAAGCACACGTGGTACTAATATTTTACCTTAACTGCTCACCAATCTCTGCCCAAAATACCTTTTTTCTTGACCTTATCTTGATTTATTTGATGTTTTTCTCTCTTCTTTTGGAGGAGAAAAGTTAGTCTCCTTTAATCCATTCATAAAATAATAAGTCAACCTTACTAATTACATTCATGGTTTTCTATTATTTAGGGTATCACGACATGAAATAAACAATAAACCACAATCTTATTACAATCATGTCTGAATTGAACAATCTCCTATTGAAAATGACTCCTTACGATTTTGCTGTTACAATAAAGATAATATTTTTTTACCCCTTATCATTTCTAAACATGAAATAAACAATATACTATTGTCAAATATTCATAAACACACTCATGTCTTATAACATTATTAAATATTCTTTTGAGTTACAGTTTAATATTAGTATTTTAATTCTAGAGAATATTATATATACGTAAGTACATCAATAACCATGAAGTATTGAGCAGATGCATGAAGATTTTATGTAAATAGGACTCAGGACAAAATTGTCATTTTTATTTTCAAAATAACATTAACATTGGATATCTCAAGGTGTACACAAATGTATTGAGGACGTTAATAGCTTATAAATGGGTTGTGTAGTAAAATAAAATAATTTTTTTTTAGATAATCAATGATAAGATGATTAGATGATTTCCAATGTTAAGGTTAAGGGAATCATACATCAATTATGATTGATATTACATCTGAAACTTGTGATGTGAAGGACCAGGGTTGATAACCACTTGTAGTGGTTCTGGTGGAATCAGGTTAGGATATTAATACAGCACATGTATATAGGAAGCAATAAACACACACATTAAATAGAATAATAAAATGCAGAAACAGAGAAATAAAAAAAAATCATTTTGTTTTACCTTGTCCTGGAATCAGACACATGGAATCTTCGTACCTTTGTGGTAGTAAACCTAAATACACAAATTGATCACTTAATACAATGTGAGGATTGTACTCCCTAAGAGTTTGAAAGTTTTTCTTACCTAAGAAACTTGAACCTTGATATTCATTATTTTCAAGAAGATTTGGATTCTGATCTGGTGTCATAAATCCTGGAAAACAAAAATCAATGGTAAAATTGAATTACTAAAATGATTTAAACATGGGGAATATATAGATATTTCGACTGGGAATAACTTAAATCCAATAAATTTCAATACAGATCGAATTTTATTAAACAAATGATTTACAGTAGGTCAGAGCCAACACCAATATTTTACAACAGTTTACAAGCGCTGTGGCTAAGTACCAGAGGCATTAGAAGCAGTAGAAGGGCCTGGCAGAGACAGAGAATCATCATCCTTTTCTGCTTTGACTAGCGGATCATCCCCTGAGCTTTGGTATCCACTATAATCACTTTGAGATTCTTTTACGACTTCTTCTAATCTTTCTGTTTCACTCGTCAGCCCTTTCACCTTCAGAAAATAATAACACATGAATATTTTTTTAAATTTTATTACTAACAATTTAATTATGATATATATTATTTTATTCATGGAATTTTACCACACAAAAAATTACCAACATTGAATGATATCTTTTGATACATCACACTAAACCGTATTGAATAATACTGATTTTTCAAAATAGAGAACTGTCATTCAACATATCTCAACTTTCTTTTAAATAATGTGCTACATTTTGGATAACGGTCATTCAAGCTATTTCAGAAATTACAAATAAAAGCTAACAAATATTTTAATACATCTGCAATAATTAATCATATTATTACTTATTGTATTGGATAATCCATTTTAATTAACATAAAAATTAAACCAAATAATCAGACATATAAACAATTATTAGAAACATATTTTTGCTTGGGAATGATATACATCTATAGCAGTTCTTGGTAAAAAGAAATGTTCAGATATCATAATATATGTACATAATCACTAAAATCATTATAAATATATATATATATATATATATATATATATATATATATATATATATATATATATATATATATATATATATATATATAAAAAAAAAGACTGTTGCCTCGGTATCAAGCTTAGAACTGCTACCTTAAATCTCTGGTCACTGGCTATAAGTAGTTTAATCAACTTCTCCTCAAATTACATTATGTTGATTATTGTTAAACTCTAGGGCCCTTAAACTATTGGTAAAAGTTTGTAACTCTAGACCCCAATAGTTTTCTGTGAAGAGATTATTCTTTATAGAGTTTCCAACTTTTATTAATGGTATAAGAGCCCAAGAGTTAAACAATGAACAACTTAATGCAGTTTGAGGAGAAGTGACCAGAGAAATTACAGACCCAAGTTGTTTTTTTTCAGATTTGATCTTTAGATTGAATCAATCTAACATAAGAGATTGTGTATAGAACACCCAGATTAAGGACATGAATCATTATAGACAGTTGACCACCATTCGCTTCAATGTACTATTATTACGGCAGCACAAACATGATAGCTCTAATCTCTAACAAAAGTTTTAATAAATAAAGCATTATCACATTATTAATTTACTTGAAGCGCCTTTGCTGCTCTGAGAAACACCGAAAGTTGATCTTGAGATACATTGACTTCACCTCTATACATAAACTCCACGATTGCTACAAGTTCAGGAAACTGAATGTTATTTAAAATAATAATAGGGTGCACATTGCTGTGTTCAAGCAAAATTTCCTGTAATAAAAAAAAAGAACATATTGCTAAACTTGGTTTAATTATATTGTTAATTCAAGAAAATTAAGAGAGAGCAAATAGAAAGTATTTATTTTTGAAAGTAACTTCAAACAGTTTTAAAGCCAATTGATTCAAGATTTTATAATAAAACAACAGATTTGAAAATTTTAAAAAGATAACTACCCTCTTAAAGGAGGTACTGTGTTATAGTAAAATTATTTATGATAACAAAAAAAATGTAGACTAATTAAATATTATATATTTATGGAATAGGTTCACAATAAAATTTTGGTCCATACCTTAAAATAAGGACTACAAGCAGATAGTATCATTTTATGAACTTTCAGCTGCTTTCCACCAGCAGCAAGGGTGCAGTCAACGAAAGTATTAGAATCTAATAGTGAAGAAAATAATGAAATAAGGGTGTCTTGATGGTTGTTCCACTTTAAACAAAAGTGCTGGTTTGCCGACATGACAGAATAAACGTCTTCTGTTGTATAAAAAAAATGTAGACAACTCGTTTTTTTTTTGGACACCAAGGCAGACTTTTACAGAGGAGGTTTTTCCCAAATATGTCAAAAAACAATAACACGTAAGAAGGGAAACCTACCCCCCACCTTGTTCTCTTGAGTCTTCCATTCAAATCTAAAATGCATATTCCCTAGATTAAGATGACCTATGTTTGTAATAATAAAATTTTGCTGGTTTAATGCTACAGTCTATTCTACAATTTTTACATAGTAGTTTAAAGTTTTTTTAACGTAATAATTCCCTATTTTAATTAATCCAATGATATGGTATATAATCCTGTAATGATTTGAATTAAAGATATATTTTAAAATATATTGTCATTAAGTTTTTAAAAATTAATTAACTAAGAAAGTTCATTTGGAATTTAAACTTTCGTTACCAAGCTCATAATCAAAATCAGAAATCTGTTAATGGATACCTAAGAAAAAAAAATTGTATCTTAATTATAAGAAGGTAAGTATATATTTATTAAATATATAAAATTATTTCACTACATATTTAAATTTCTATTATGAAACAGCTGATATATTCCAGCCTGATACATTTTTTTTTAAAGATCAAACCACCAACTTTAGACATTTTTATAGATTTTCAACTGTTTTGACCGTCTTACCTCAGTCGCCATTTTATGAGCGTCAGTTAATCTTTAGAAGTAGCTGTGTTGGTTGGTGCATATTAGAGGTGAAGTTTAATATTATATTGCTTAAATTTTTAATAAAAAATAGAAGTTACAGCTGTATTGCTTTTGAAGGTGTTTTATCTCGGGTATGGTGTGTTGGTAGAAGTTGAATGAATTGAATTTTCTTATCGTTAAATTTATTATCTATATTCAGTTTGTTTTTGAATTTTAAGTGAGTATGTTAATACATACATTCTTGATACACTCATATTATATTGTTACACATTTAAAAAAATTTCTTTTGTTATAGATCATTATTTATTTGAATATGATAAATGCATTTATAAATTACCTAGAATGTTTGTTTAGTGTTCATATAAAGCTTAATTATAGATTCTCAAGTCAATCCAGGAATGTTTTTCTGGACTATTGTTTTTTTAAATGCTAAGCTCTTTTTCTTGTGCAATAACATCTCAATACTTTTTTAAATTATTTAAGAACAATATTTTCATTCATTATTGAAATCTCATTTCCTCTATCTATCAAGTACTTATTTATTGATTGTGAAGAGGAATCTTTTTTTTTTTTTTTTTTTTTTTTTTTTTTTTTTTTTTTTTTTTTTTTTTTTTTTTTTTTTTTCAGTCTTTTGCAACCCCCTCCCCCTCGTTTAATCAATTCTTTGGACCTATAAAGTTTGAGGTAGAATAAGTAACTGCCTCCTGAATTTGTTGGTTGGGTGGGGCTAGTGACCAGAACCCCTCTTTCTTTTTTTTTTTTTTTTTAATTTATATGAATTCCTGATTAACTTGTAAGTTTGATTATAGTGTACTTATTTGTTGACTAAATTATAACTTTATCTTTTGTTTCATTTTTTTTTTCTATTAAGTTGGGCTACTGAGTAATAAATTTAATGAATTTTGATACTTTACCATCCTACTTTTTGTATAAAAACTTTAAAGATTTTTGTTTATGTAAGTGTTATGTTTATTAGTTACCTTTTTTTTGACAGCCTGTTAAGTAAAATTAATTCACATTTGGGTGATTGTATGTGGCCGGGATCAATTGGGACCATTTTTGTGGTATGTTAGCTGCTTTTATGACAATGCCCTATTTTCCAACATTTGTTAGCATTAAAGTAAAATTTCAATTGCAATAATGTATTATTAACTAGTTGTTGTTTATTTCTTCATCAAATATATAAATCATATGATTAAAGACTGTTTACGTCGGCTTTTAATTTGATTTCTTTAGACATTTGATTATTAGAAAGAACAGTTTTTCATTTATAGCTATTATTTTTCATTTTTAAGTTGTATATATTTGTATTAAGTTTAGATAAATTAATGTAACTTTAGGGTGCCTTTGTCTCTATAATTACTAAGTTATAGGTCTAGATTTTTTTTTTTTTTTTTAATTAAACATTTTATGGTCTACTTATGCTGTGGATATATCTTACTCAAATGTTTTTGTTAAGTTATGCCAATGTTATTAAGCTACTCTTATTTTTGTCATTACTTTGTGTGGTATTCATTTACTCTATTAGCTCTGCTGATTAAGTTAACACTTCACCAACTTATCTGTAGTTACGATTTACAGAGTTCATAATCATATTATTTTTGATTTTAAATTATAATTTCTTATTATTGTATTACATTGAATGTAAATTTAACGTAATCAGCTTACAGATTAAGAATTATTTACTTCCTTATGATTGTAAATTTAATGTTATTTTTAACTACAGTCCTAACGAGCTTATTAAAATACTCCAGTTTACTCATGATATAACCTTATAATGAAGATAAGGTTAAATACTGTTATAGTCATTCTTGTTTTTGTTATTCTTCATTTCATAGTTAGTTGAAATAATCAGTAATTTTATTTTGTTTTCATTAGCAAAAACATTGGTGCAAGGTTAAAGCTTTGTGATAAGATATTTTGTGTGGGAAGAGGGGTTATGCTTGTCAATTAAACAGTTACCCTTTTTCTTCATTACAGACTGCTTTGTCCTTTTTTGCAGATACTTTTTTAGTATCAACTTATTAATTTACCCATTTTATAGTTACTATTTCTCTTTGTTTTTTTTATTTATTTATTTTTTTTTTTTTGTTTCAGGATTTATTAATATGGCTGTGTCTGATCAGTTTTGTTTGCGGTGGAATGACCATCAAAATACATTAATGAATACTTTTGATACTTTATTAGATTCACAAAAGTTAACCGATGTGACTCTCTTTGCGGGAGGAAAAAGTTTAAAGGCCCATAAAGTAGTTCTTTCAGCCTGTAGTCCTTACTTCGATGTAAGTATATAATTGATAATGTTCAATATTGGTAAGCATAATCGTAATCCTTAAGACTTTTAACAGCATTCAAACTGAATTAATAATAATGATTCATTTATTTAAAGTTACTTTTTTTTCCTTGATCTTGATAAATTTTAATTTCCTCATTTTTAAAACAATGTGATATCACTTTTAGTTTTCAATAATCATAGCATGATTGCATTTATCTTGATTTGTTTAGCAATTTATTTAAGTTTTCTAGACTGCAGTTAAAAAATCTATTATGTTAAATTGTGTTGTCTTTATTGTCAATTTTATTTAGTCATAACCAGCTTAGCTTCAAATGAAAGTCATCACTGTTGACATGTTTCATTCTCATAATAAGAATAGCAGTGTTGGTTAAATAACCTGGCTTATTAATGTTAACATTCCTGGAATTTGTTCTTTCAATGATTGTGAGAACTGTTACCTTCTAAAATGATCATATTTTTTGAGTTTATTCTAGTGATCATTAAAATTATTTTCATTGTAAGCAGATAATGCTCTAATCTGCTTACCAATACTGTGTACATGACCCTAAGGCCCGCTGCAAGTTGAGGCGCAGCCTCGAGCCATGAAGTACTGTGATTCACAGTGAGTTTCTATAGTGGAAGAGACTGATGGTGAGTCCACCGCAAGTTAAAACGCAGTTTCATAAAGCAGTTTCAAAATGGCTAGCATTCCTGGTAGTAGGGGAAGGTGCTGTACCTTAAGCACAGTTGAACCAGTGGACATTTTTAATTAACAGAGATTGGGGGGAGAGAAATTGAAATTGTTAGACTAGTAGTGCTGCAAGCATCTCCCTGCAGTTGCACGTGTGTTTTCAAGTTTTTTTCTTCCAAATCCTGACCAATTCAACCAGTTATTTTAAATTTATTAAGACCTACACTTAAAAATTTTCTAGGCAGTAATATTTCATTGGGTTGTCCGATAAATATATCATAACTTCATATGTTTTCATATCAGTTATCACTTACGGGTTTTGTGAAACAGAGCTTTCCGCACAACATGGCGTTCAGTTGTACCTGTGGACACCATTGCCAGCTGAACCTGTGGACACTGTAGTTAAAGTGTAATTATAAATATTGCAGAAAAGTTTGTAGGCATTCCTTATAAAATAAAATGCCTAAATTTGGATACCTACTATTCGTATAACCTTTTTTTTTTTTTAAGAGGAGAAAACTCGCCACTCATTATTTATAATAAACTATTCAACTGGTGATGATAGTGATTCCACAAAGGTGATCTTGGCTGATCCATCAAGCGAAGATTGTAATTTTTTTTAATGAATTGATGAATGATTATGAACAAGGTTAAGAAATTGAAGATGAAGAAATATATGTTGGTAGTTATGTTTTTGTAGTGTAAAGCATTTTATAGCTTTGATCAAAGAAAAAGTAGACTTGTTCACATTCAAAATTTGCTACTTGAAGAAAATTTCATCAAATGATAGAACCCCAAAATTTATTCTTCTGGACATCGCTACTGAAATTGAAATAAGAGATATCAAAAGAAAATTACCACTGCTATCTTTTATAACTGGCACTGGGAGATTATGTAAACAATTACATTTTCCTACATCTCTTCATGGATACAATCTCTAATGATTCGATTTTTTCCATAAAAAAAATGTGTCACTTGTTAATAATAATTATACGTACTTAAAAGATTTATTTTTGTTAAAAGGTTTAAAAATAATTCAAGTTTATATTTTTATTTTGTGAAAAGGTTAAAAATAATTTAAGTTTATATTTACTTTCATATGCTACATTTATTGTTGTCACCTTTCTATTCGGCCTTCTAGTTTAATAAATAATCAAGTTGAATTTTCTTGTTTAAATATTCTATTTGGTTTAAAAAAATTATTGCTGGTGTGTTTGTCTAAATATCTTTTCAATTATCCCTATAAACCCATGAAGAAATGAATGTCCATTGTTACAACCACTATTGTCCACAGTTACAAAGGGGGAAGGTACCTATGGACACTAATCAGTAAGAAAACATTATTTTCTGTAAAAATAAAATTACTTTTCAAAATAAAGACACCAGGGTTCGATAGTCCCTTAAATTCCATATCTAATGGTACAATAACCACTCAGATAAAAATAAAGCACCGAAAATTAGAAAACTTTATTAGTGAAAATTGTCCACAGGTACAGCACCTTCCCCTGCATGGTGTAGCGAAATGCACAAGTGTCGTGTGGAAAAAATTGTTTCAATCTTTCTTTACATATTCCAACACCTACTATATTAGCTCCAATAGAGAGGAGCTAATGCCATTTGTTGTAGGAGATGAGGCATTCCCCTTATCTGAAAATTTCATGAGACCATTTCCAAATGAAGTGCTGATAATTATGAAAGTAAAGTTTTAATTACCAATTATCCCGAGTGCGAAAAACAGTTAAATGCGCATTCAGGATACTTCTTCATGTTTTCAAATTTTCCGGGCACCATTTGAAATTAAGGTGGATAGTGTTGTCATCGATGTTAAGGCAGCTTGTGTATTGGACAATTATTTAAGGAATTATTCATTAGTTCAAAGTGAAGATTGTACTGAATAAGCTATGCCACAAGATCAATTATGCCCATTGGATTACAAAATACCCGAAGTTGACAAAAAACTTTCTCAACTCGACAAAATTTTACCACCTATTTTAAGTTTTTTAGTAAGAATGCTAAAGTCCGGTTTACACGCTACGATAAATCGTAGCGATTTATTGCTACGATCAAATTGTGCAATTAATTGTGTGTAAACAGGACATCGTAGAGATTTATCGGAGTTGGAGTTGGAATGGATGGTTGATCCGGGCCCGGATAAAAATTCGCAGAATCATAGCGATATGTCTGAACGTGTAAACAGGTGGTAACCATTTCTCGCTACAATTTCTTCAGTGTGTTTAGTATTCTTCGTTGATATGCCAGATAGCGGACTTAGACAAACTCCTCGAGAGTTTTTAATTGAATTTATTGAACTTTATCGAAGTTTATCATGTTTGTGGCTCGTTAAGAGCAAAGAATACTCTGATAGGAATAACAAAGACCTGGCATAAATTGAGCTTATGAAAAAATACCAGGAGTTTGACACAACGGCAGAAAGAAGTACGGTGATAAAAAAAATTAAGTTTTACACATTGTTTATAAGAAAGAACTTTCTAAAGTTAATAAATTAAAATATCTGGAACAAACCTACTTTGTGGTACTTCGACCTTCTTCATTTTCTGAGAGACCAGGATTCTGCAAGACCTAGTCGAAGTACTATGGGTGATGCAGAGCAAGAAACACATCAATATGTATCAAATCAATTTTTATTTAAGTATAGCAAAATTTATTATAACAAGTGTATGTTAATGACAAAAACTTATTATTATCCCTGGGCCTTAAAAGATCTTGTAGGTGATGATGGTACACAAGAAATTGCTACGATTTGTTGTAGCGTTTAAACCGGGCTTAAGGAAGAAAGTATTTTAGTGTACAAATAATATTTTGAAATTGTAACATATTAGTTTCCTTTCTGAATTTAATTGGCATAACCGCTTCTTATTTTAATTATAATAGTTTTTATTTAGGTAGCAGAGGTACCTGCATGTGTATATATATAGAATATATATAATATAATATAGATATATCTATATATATATACATATATAAGATATATATACACACACACAAGAATGTATATAGATATACATTTGGGTGTCGATTATCCAAACTAATGTTGTCAGGGGTGGTTTGGATAATCGAAAATTTATTCTAAAAAAATTATGTGTAAACAGCATCTTCCAACACAGTTCACTTCTTGCCTTTTTCAAAGTTTTACAATTCAAACCATCTCACTGTAAAGATTATGGATGGGGTACCTGATGATTGATTTAGAATTATTTTTGATTTCTGTAATTGTTGATTTACCAATTATGAAATTAATTACTAACATCTGACCCGATTCCCGTTTTTTTAGCCATGTAATGATTTCCATTTATATGTTTAAATAACTAATCATGCTAAAATTTGTATTTTGTATATATATATCCCCAAACAATTTTAATACTCATTTTATTTGTTTCAGAAAATGTTAGAAGTTCATGATGAAAAGAATCCGATTATAGTTTTTAATGATTTATCGTATGATCAGCTTAGAGCTATGTTAGAATATATGTATAGAGGAGAAGTGAATGTTTCACAAGAACAATTGGACTCATTTTTAAATAGTAGCTGAATCGTTAAGATAAAGGGTTGACTGATCAGGGTGGTGGGGGTGATATTAAAGGAGGTGGTGCAAAAAAGAAAGCATTATCTACTCCATTAGCCAAAGATAGGAGTCCTGCTGGGGAAAAAGGAGAAGGCCTAATAGACGTGGGCTCTGAAAGTGGAACGGAATCAATTGAAGAGGAAATAAAATCCGAACCAGGGGGTCTGTTACAGCCGAAAATAGAGCTAACAGAAGATAATGGAGGAGGTGGTGTAGAAGATCTAACGATGGAGGAAGAGGAAGATGATGATGGCTATTATCACCATCAGGCTGCTGGTTCTTCTAGGCTTAGTGATGGATCAGTTCAACCACCTCATCCACCGCCAGATATTAAAGGTAATAAATATAGCATATTCAATTCTTAGCTAACATTTTAATGATTTATAATTTTTTTTTTTTTTTCAAACTTTTGTTTTAATACTACAAGCGATTAAAGTATATAGTTTTCTTTTCGGTTAAAACATAACTTCATATCTGGTTCAGTGATGTGGTTTTAATAGGTAAATTACCTATCTATTCACACACACACACACACACATATATATATAATTTTTTTTAGCTCTATTTTGTGTTTGTGTTTTATTTTAATAGCTTTATACTAAGTATACGATATTCATGAAAAATTAAGTGTTTTTATCATTAGTTGAATTCTTAAGAAAATACTCAAAAAATAAAATCGGATATAAGACATAAGATATCAGCATTTATTCTTCAGTATCCTCCTAGTTTCTAATGTATTTTTAACACAATTTTTTCTTTCTGTCAAATTTTCTGATTCAAGGAATGAAATCTACTTGATCATTTAAACATTCACTTACTCTAAGGCACCGTTCATACTTAAGTGATATGAGATGTGTTATATATATTGCTATCAGGTTCTGTTATAAAGATGATAAATTGGCAGGAAGCAGTTTGAAATCTTGTTGCAACACACTTCTCCAGCTTTAGTTAACAAACATTAGCTCAAATGAGGAAGATGCAGCCTAAGACTTACACTAGAAAAAGGATGGAATGTGTACCATTTTCATGTTTTAGCATACCACATTTAATAATTTTTATTACAAATTAAAAGAATAAGATATTATGCTCTATTCTGTTAGATGGTTAATAAAGAGTGTCAACAAAAGAATATTGGAGTTTTGGAAAATCGTAGCTCAGGTAGTGTGGTAAAAATTTAGTTTGATTGAAAGAGGAAAACCTATAGTTTTGCCTGGCACCTCTTGATCTTGGTAGTCATGGTTTTATTTTATAATTGTGGCGACCCGACAACAAAAGGCATTTTGTGTTGTGGAGTGAAAAGTGAATCATTTATCCGGGTTCAATCGGAGTTTAGACGTTATGGTGCCAATTGTCCATCTGATAACAATTCCATGGTAATAGTAGAAACACTTTCGTGATACCTGTTGTTTGTGTTTAGGAAAAAGCGCTGGCTGACCTTGTGTTTCAGATGAAAACACCTAGAGCTTCAGAGAAAGTTATGCCTGTACCCCTCATAAGTCTGAACGTCATGCGAGTCGAGAATTACAGATCCTATAAGAATATAGTATTTCAAAACTCAGATGTTCTTTTGTAGACACCCTGTATACTAAATATATTATGAATTGAAGGGTTTGTTGGATGAAGGGGTTTTTTATGTCACATTTGTATAAAAATCTAGTTTGGGG